>CAIGQW010055747.1:966659-986998 GCA_903798125.1 Danio choprae | reverse complement strand
AATAATAATAATAATAATAATAATAATAATAATAATAATAATAATAAAGGCTTTTACAGACAATAAGATATTATACTACATTATATTATTCATTCATTCATTCATTTTCCTTTCGGCTTAGTCCCTTAATTAATCATGGGTCGCCACAGCAGAATGAACCGCCAACTTATTCAGCATATGTTTTACGCAGCAGATGCCCTTCCAGCTGCAACCCATCACTGGGAAACATCCACACACACTCATTCACACACCTACACTACGGACAATTTAGTTTATTCAATTCAATTTATTCAATTTTTCCGAGAGTTTTGCATTTAAATACAGTCTTCTGAATGTCTATTAGTATTCTATTAGGTTGCTGGATGACTTCTCCCTAACCATCCCCCATGTCAACACATCCCTAGTCAAAACTTTACCAAACCCGTCTGAAAATAATCCGTGAGCAGCAATATATTTTTAAAAAGCAGTGGTTTGCCTCTTCTTTGAACTTCATAACAATACTCTGATGATGCAATGCTGCTGTGGGACACCAGTAGCTCACGCTGGCCACTTCCACTCCACCGGCTTTCCTTTCCTCAATCTGTGCAATCCAGTCAGGACGGTCACTCTTCTGGACGCTGGAGGAAACAGATGTGTTGAGATAAGAGAGATTTTGACCCCATCCTGAAGAGGAACCCCCCCCCCCCATTCACAATTCTCTCCGTTTCTTTGTCTTTCCAGCTGCTTCCGTCTGACGTTTTACCCAGGAACAGACACTTGGGTCTGTCAAGCACCCTGCGCCTTCAGTTTAACGACACTGTGTGTAAATCATTCGTGTTTATTTGGATCTGCTCTGCTGTTTTTATATTTGTGTGTGATGGTGTGTGAGCGACTGAAGGCACATGAGTTGAGCAGTTGGAGTGATATATATATATATATATATATATATATATATATATATATATAAAGATTTTTTAACACATTTCTAAACATAATAGTTTTAATAACTAAACTGATTTCTTTTATCTTTGCCTAATGACAGTAGGGGTGACACAGTGGCTCAGTGGTTAGCACTGTCGTGTTCTGTGTGGAGTTTGCATGTTCTCCTTGTGTTGGCGTTGGTTTCCTGTTGGTGTTCTGGTTTTCCCCACAGTCCAAAGGCATGATCTATAGGTGAATTAGTTAAACTAAATTGGCCATAATGTATGTGTGTGAATGAGTGTGTATGGATGTTTCCCAGTACTGGGTTGCAGCTGCAAGGGCATCCACTGTGTAAAACATATGCTGGATAAATTGGCGGTTCATGATGAATAAAGGGACTAAGCTGAAGGAAAGTGAATGAATGAATGATGACAGTACATAACATTTTAATAGATATTAATATTCAGGAGGGCTAATCATTTTGACTTCAACTGTACTTGAACATGCAAAGTAGCATAATGAAACAAACCTCCAGAACTAAGATCTTTAAGTACACTTTCCAACCAAAACGTACACACCTACTTGTGCTTTGCTGAGGGAAAGCTTGCTCTGTCTTATTACTTTTTGAAATATCTTCATAATTTGCCAATATAGTTGGTCAACAACGCTGCATATCAGAGCTACGTTTTTCAAAATGAGAATTGTGATCATATATGTACTCTAGTAAAACAGAGAGATATCGCTGGACTCTTTCATGTTTGACAGAAGTGTGCTAAAAATGTAATAATGAGTGAAAATATTCTTCAGAGAAATTTTACTCAGATGAAATTTTTAGGGGTGCCAATAATGTTGGGCACTGTGTATTGGAGAGGGAAAAACATTTATTCTATAGTGAGTTTCGCCACCCATTTTTGAAAGTAAGATTACATTAAAAAAGAATAAGCAATACAGATTTACATTCCCAGCTTTCTTTTCTCATTTCTAATCAAGGTTGTCAGTAATGTCGAATAATACTGTATGCATTATGTGAAAACATCAAAACATGCGTGTGAGAAAAAGAGAAATCATAACGCGGTATGCAAGTAAACACAAGAAAGAAAACGAATCACAATCCATCATGCAAATAAATGCAAGAAAGCTTGATCACAATTCAAAACGCAAACTATAGTTATGTTACATAATGTTTTTAAATCTACATCTTTCAGCAATAAGGGCGACACGGTGGCTCAGTGGTTAGCACTGTCGCCTCACAGCAAGAAGGTCGCTGGTTCGAGTCTCGGCTGGGTCAGTTGGCATTTCTGTGTGGAGTTTGCATGTTCTCCCTGTGTTGGTGTGGGTTTTCTCCGGGTGCTCCGGTTTCGCCCACAGTCCAAACACATGCGCTATAGGTGAATTTAACAAATGAAATTGGCTGTAGTGTATGTGTGTGAATAAGTATGGATGTTTCCCAGTGCTGGGTTGCAGCTGGAAGGGCATCCGCTGTGTAAAACGTGCATCGTTGGCGGTTCATTCCACTGTGGCGATCCCTGATGAATAA
Source organism: Danio choprae (assembly GCA_903798125.1). NCBI lineage: Eukaryota > Metazoa > Chordata > Actinopteri > Cypriniformes > Danionidae > Danio > Danio choprae. The sequence continues at coordinate 984,561 of CAIGQW010055747.1, read as the reverse complement.
AGGGACTAAGCCAAAGGAAAATGAATGAATGAATCTGCAATGTAAATCAACACAGTCCTCGTAATGCTAAATATAAAACAGCATTTGTTCCATCCGGTCAACATTTCTTCATACAAGTGCTGCATTTTTAAAAGTTTTGTTATTATAGTGTGAAAGTCTTTCACTGCCAGAGTGGAGATTTCAGCATTAAATCCCTGGCTTTTCTGAGGGTATATTTCATTGCTCGTCTATTCGGCTTAGATAAAGATTCTAAGGTGAGCGGACCTGGAGGACATCTTCAAAGCGAGAAGGACATCAGAGGAAAGTGAATGAACCGGCTGCCCTCTCCTCCACACACTTAGAATACACTTCATGTGCGACACTGCTGCCGGCCAGCCTGTCACAGACATCACACACCACAGCGTTTCACTGCCATTCACTTCATTTACTTTAAGCAGCTTCAAAACTCCTCAATGTGCTCTGCTAGCAGTGGAGAATTTTACAATGACAAATTGTAAATGCGTTTTAGAGAGCAGCATCTACAAACATGACTTAAAAATGATGGGAGATATATTTGAAATGCGTCACAAGAAGACTTTATTACACTTATTTACTAAATAATTTTCTGTCGGAGGTTATATTCACTGTTCTACTATAGTTCCAGGGTTGTTTTGCATCACAAGCTCATCTGGGGGTACTTAGAATCATCTTGAACATTAGTAAATATTATCTTATAGTGCTGTTTCAAACCAATTGGCACCATTTTTTGTAATTAATAAAATTGTGGATAGTCGTTTTTTTTTGTAAATTATTACAGCTCAGATACAATTTTTTTGGTGTCTAATTGTTTAGTTTTGTGGCAAGTAGCCATGTAATAAGTGGGATAATGTACATCCAGCTAGTTGTTTTACAGAATAAAGCCCTTTAGTCTTATACAACTGTTAATAAGCCTCCACAACCTGCTCGGTGTACATGATCTCTATCTTAAAAACTATTTTATTGGGAAACAAAAAACTTGAAATGTGGTTAACTTATTTTAGAATATTAAAAGAACATTAAAAAATCACGTCATTTTTTACAGTGCATAAACAGAAGCATTATTAAAACATAATTGGATTCTTTCTTTATATAGAAAGTGATATTCTGTTGGTCGTATAATTTAAAAATTTTTTATTTCTGGTAACCTACTTGTTGAAGTAGAACTTACATTTCTACAAAGTAAATTGATCTATCAGTGATGGGTTGCAGCTGAAAGGGCATCCGCTGCGTAAAACATATGCTGGATAAGTTGGCGGATCATTCCGCTGTGGCGACCCCAGATTAATAAAGGGACTAAGCCGAAAAGAAAATGAATGAATGATAATTTATCTATATGCAATGCTGCATTCATAACGCTAGGGGCTGTATTTTAACAATCAACCACATGGTCTAAAGTTCATGATGCAGCTTACTTAGGGTGTGTTCGAATCCACTTTTGCTATTTTAAGGAAAGGAAACAACACTGGCGTGTGGCGTATGGTCTAAAATGTTTGTCCTTATACTCTTCATGAGTTAAGGCTGATTTATTCTTCTGCATCAAGCATACGCATATGGTCCAGCGCATCCTTTGCGCGGTCACATAGCCCTTACCGTGGCTGGCACCGATGCTGACACGCACCTCTCGAAAAATGTAACTACACGTCGCAACGATGCATAGCGCAAGCTCTGTGATTGGTTGGCTTGGTAGCTGTGATGAGTGTAGGTGGTGCTGATAGCTGCGAGCCCTGATGGAGTGATTGTTTAGAGTGTCGAGTCCCGTGAAGGAGCTCCAAATGAAAACATTTGCTTTGTGTTTACCTTACGATTAAAGTTCTTGCACATCCGCGGGTTCCCGCCTCTGAATAAGAGAGTTTGAGCTACTTGTACATTAAGGTAGCTTTCAGAAAAAACAAAACACCCGTGACTAAACTCGACACAGTGGAACATAAAAGCCTATTGCCAGCTAGCATTTCGGAAGTGTTATTGCAGAGCAACACAAACAGCACGCAGAAGTATAAATACAAGGCAGGTGCCGTGGGTCGCGCCGATCACTCGACGCAGAAATATAAAGCGACCGTTATGGTTGTGTTTTTGGGTCGTAACGCATTAAACCAATCAAAGTATCATCTCCTGTTCCCTTTAAGAGTGAGTTGTGTTGCACCATGGCACATTTGTTATTTACATGTCAAATTTGAACGCTTCACTAAAGAACTTTACTAAAAAAACAGACCATCTACAGAATAAGCAGGATTCAACCAAAGCCCCCTGAGGTGAAAAAGGTTTGGGTTGAGGTTGCGCAGTGGGTAACGCTGTCGCCTCACAGCAAGAAGGTCGCTAGTTCAAGTCCCAGCTGGGTCACTTGGCATTTCTGTGTAGAGTTTGCATGTTCTCCCCGTGTTTGTGTGGGTTTCGTCTGGGTGCTCCCATTTCCCCCACAGTCCAAACACATGCGCTGTAGGTGAATTGGGTAAGCAAAATTGTCCGTAGTGTTTGTGTGTATATCCTGGTCTTCCAGGTTGGGGGTTGAGCATTGGGCTAACCCACCAAAAACTAGATGTTACGAAACACCAATATGGTGCAGCTAAATGTAAACTTCGATATAAATTGTATATATTTAAAGATATTTGCTGTTGCGCATCCCTGTCTTTGTAATAAGCAGTGTGTATGCGTGTTTTGTACCCACCTATCACTAACATGCTCTGTATAGATAAATTAATTAATTAATAAATAATGTGCCATTGATTTTAGACCAGCTTTTAGATGTTCAGTGTCATGGTCTTTTTCAGTTTTCTCAAACTTCTGTAGTAGGATATGAATGTGATACCTGGGACGAAACTAGCCAAAAATACTTGCGTCACACCTGAGGCCTCATAGCGGCAGATGTATGAAAAGGGCACTAAGTGTCAATAAGAATGCTGACATATTGATTCATCCTGCATGAACACAAATTACTGTGGGCGCATTTAAGTCGTGGGACATGTTTATAATTTTTGGAAAACAAAATCAATGCCTAGTGCTCAAACACTTAACATGATCATTTAATATTATAAAAGTGTATAATGAATGAATTATTTGAAAGAAGAACTTCTTGATTTGTAGCCAGGATATATATGTTTTCCTCCTTTGATTTCATATTTGGCCTTAAGACACTAGAATAACATTTTCTTCAGAACATGTCACGTTCGTTGTGTAGAGGCTTTCAGCTTTCGTCTTGAACAAATCAGCTGCCATCCTCATGTTCTAAGCCACTGCTCTTGAGACTGTCCATCAGGTTCTTCTGTATCTCCTGAGAGAGATTGAGTCTCATCTGAGGGAGTGCGAGTGAAAGAGAAAGCGCAGAGTTCTAACAAGACAAGAAGCCAATCAAAGCGCAGGGCTCTGCTGGATCTGACAGAAGAGGTGATAACAGCCTTTGAACCCCGGCCTGCCGAAGGCCCCCGGCTTGGCTCTAGCTTGGCCTTCCTTTGATACCGACCTCAGAGAGCCAGAACTTTCCAGATCTATCACTGCAGGAGACGTGTACACATACACACACACTGATACTGATCTCAGACCTGTGAGAGATCATCACACCGAACATCAGTTAGGAATGAGAGTGATGCCATGTTTGCGTCAAAACTCCGCTAAGCCTTTTTGTAGACTGTTGGGTAGCACTTTGAGATAACATTCATTGATGATAAACAACTGTGATAATCCCTGTTTCAAAATCTAACGTGCTGCCTATTTTAAGGCACAGGAGTTTCATGGCATGAAATTGTACAAGTGCTGGTACCTTCTTGTGGCCAAATTCTAACAATAAATGGAAAGATAATTCAAATTGAGCCGATTGTTCAGGCAAGCTCCAGTCCAGTCCCACTATGCACAATGATATGTCTTCCTTATTTAATGAGTCGAGAGGTGTCATTTTACCAGCGTTGCCATGACAGCACAATAGCTATTGTAAGCAGCAAGAGCAAGTATACTACATGATGTCCTGTCCGCATGTTATTTGAGCTTTGAGAGATTTGACTTTAGTCTTCTGGGGATCAGGTGTGATTCATGCAAAAATAAATACATTTACATTAGCGAAATATTCGTAGAGCGCAATATTGAACTTTGACTGTGGCGTGCGTACAAGCTAGACGAAGGTGCTCTCTGCAGCTCTTGTGCTTTGGTTGACACAGGAACAAACTGCTGTTGCATGGCACAAGCCATTGAAATTAATGGGTTTCATAGCTGATCGCTTTCTGTGTCCAGTGTAAAAAAAAAAACTGCACAGTGCATTGACTATGGCTGGAGGGAGAGTGAAACCAGCGCGCAGTGCAATGCAACATAGTCTCTTTTTTTGTCTCATTGTCAAAATACCATTTTCTGCCACTAATTTTCAGTTGTGGGCAGCACGGTGGCTCAGTGGTTCGCACTGTCGAGAGACAGCAAAAAGGTCACTCGTTTGAGTCCCGGCTGGATCAGTTGACATTTCTGTGTGGAGTTTTCCTGTTCACCCGTGTTTGTGTGGGTTTCCTCCGGGTGCTTTGGTTTCCCCCACAGTCCAAAGATATGCGCTATAGGTGAATTGGGTTAACAAAAATTGTTTTTAGTGTATGAGTGCTTGTGTAAATGTGAGAGTGTATGGATGTTTCCCAGTACTGTGTTGCGGCTGGAAGGGCATCCACTGCGTAAAACATATGCCAGAATAGTTGGCGGTTCATTCCGCTGTGATGACCCCTGATAAATAAGGGAGTAAGCCGAAGGAAAACAAATGAATGAATGGATTTTCAGTTGCTTAAAATTCGATGCATCCCTACTAAGAACCACAGATTTAGACTTTTATGCACTTATAGATCTAGTCACTTCAAAGTGGTGATGGAAGCCTGGATCAGGGCCCAGTGGCATTGCTAGGAATTCCCTCTGCACAAATTTCTGTTTCCCTCATTATAGAGTGCTCTGGTGTTTGAGGGTGTCCACTTCTATATACAATTGCGTACCAGGCACCCAACAACTTTTGTGTTTGGGCCCATCCAAACCTCTAGCCCCTATATGCACTCTGTCCCCCTTTTTTACCCCACCCAAAAGTTCCATTCAAATGTATTGCAAAAGTTAAGCCAATGCCCAACTTCTGTAGTAATATGCCTGTGAGGGAGGATTCAAACCAGAGCATGGCAGTAGTCTGTATTTGTACATCAAAATGGGTCCAAAGCCCTGCATACTTATCAACTCTGTGCACTTTTGACTTTTAGCTGTTCATCATTCTCCTCATCAGTTGCGCTAACTGAACATCCAATCAGAGTGATATTTGTCATACAATGGGTTCCACTATCAATTCAACATGCTCAATTGGCGGAAAGTCTGGACACAGGGATCCAACGGTATGAGACATACTGCAAAAACTGGGCCGACAGATGCTCAGAAACAGCCTGACATTGTCCAACAGCTGCTTGCTGTCTGTTGTGTGTGTCACAGCCTTAAGTAAAATTGATTATTTTTATGATACTTTTATAGTGCTTTTTGTCATCTAGGAATATCTAACAATACTCGTTTTAGACATCTTTTTTATAATATCTTAAGATATTTCAGGTCTCAGATAATGAGTACATTCTGGTGAGTTTGGGGGAAACATACAATATGTGCAGAGTTGGTTGTACTCCAGGACCCACAGATCCAGAAAGCTGATCTCCCGAGTTTTGGCAATGCATTTCACAACATTTTTCATTATACAATAAAGAAAGAAAGTCAAGCCAGTTTAGAATTAGTTAAACAAACTGTTAAAATTTCCCCATTAAGTGGCACACAAATGGTGAATTTCTACAAACCCCCAGTCCTAACCCTGTGTCAAGTGATGCTGCTGTGGAAAAACATATTCTATGTTCCACACTGGAAAAAAACCTCTTTCCACCCGTACAAAGAGCAAAGGAGAAAAGATGTCACACCAAGACGTTCATGTAAAGGTCATGGAACAGTTCTTTTCCTGCTCATATTTTTTTTGCAGCGTTCCTTTATTCATGACAGATTCGGTCTGCGAGACACGTGCTTTTTGGCCTAAATGATGTTCCATAGTTCTGATCCAAGTGTGTGATGCCTTTCTGTCTGCTGTCTTCATAGCCAACTGCTTTCTAAGGCAACTTCATTACTGAAATGGAACAGTCATAAGCAGGACTGGAAATGGGGTGAAGTGAGAGTCTGGTAAGTAAATTTAGTGAGGGATGCTCTTCTAGCTTAAACAGGTTTGATTTTTAAGGGAAGTGAAGAGGATGTCAATCTTGTTTATAGCCCAGAGAAACCATCCAAGTCACAAGATCATTTGTGTCTGGGGTTGCACACTGTTGACTTTTGGGAATCCCGCAGGGACATTCTTCCAGTCAGTGTCCAGAGCAACAAAGATGATTTCAAAGCAAGTTACTTCAGGCTAAGTTAATCCTCAATCACGAGATGCCTCACTGCCTGATGTCCTCATAGCTAACTACATTCTAAGGCAACTTCGTTACTAAAACTGAACGATCACAGGAACGCCTGGAAATGGGGTGAAACGAGAGTCTGAGATGTGAAGTTAGTGAGGGGTGCTTTTCTGGTTCAAACAGGGTACATTTTTAAAAGAACTGAAAAGAACTCAAACGTTTATTTAGCTGAAACAAGCTGTTTAAGTCGTAAATGTATTTGCATCTGGCAACAATGTTTATTTCAAAGTGAGCTACGTCATGCTATTATGTTCTATGCTAAGTTAGTTATGCCTCACTTGAAGGAATAGCTTACCCAAAACTGATAATTACCCCATAATTTACTCACCCTCAAGCCATTCTCTATGTTTATGATGTTTTTTTTTCTGTCACGAACAAAGTCTGAGTAGTTTTACATTTTATCCTGGCTCTTCTCTTTATGTATACAATGTATGACGCATGATGTAAGACGTGTGTGGCACTGTAAGAGTAATATACTCTATAACTGGGGTGTCAAAGTCAGTTCCTGGAGGGCCACAGCCCTGCACAGTTTAGTTCTAACCCTGCTTCAACACACTTACCTGTAGGTTTCAAACAAGCCTAAAAGACTCAATTAGTTTAATCAGGTGTGTTAAATTAGGGTTGGAACTAAACTGTGCAGAGCTGCGGCCCTCCAGGAACTGACTTTGACACCTGTGCTCTATAACATTATACAGTAACACTAACAATAATTTGCAATCATCTTCTGTGCTAAACAAACTGTGTGATAAGCGGCTCCAGTGAGTGACGTTCAATTTCGGGAGCTTCCGCTATGAATGCATCTTACATCATACGCACATATCGAGTATTTGGCCACCCCGAAGTGAGTAACTGGAGTTCATAATAAAAATGGTAAAAATGAAAAATGAAATATTTTGTCACAAAAACACATTGATCTACTTCATAAGACAAGTGGTAACCCCCTGGTGACATATGGGTTATTTTGATGACTTTTTTGGAAGCTTAAAAATAAAAGTCAGGATGGAAGAGACAGGATACAATTTAAAACTATTCCGAATGTGTTTGTAATTCATTTTCCCTCAGCTTAGTCCCTTATTTATCAGGGGTCAACTATTCCGGCATATGTTTTGCCCTTCCAGCCGCAACCCAGTACTGGAAAACACCCATACACTCTCGCATTCACACACACACACACACATACATTACGGCCAATTTACAGGAAACCCACACAAACACGGGGAGAACATGCAAACTTCACACAGAAATGCCAACTGGCGCAGTCGGGACTCGAATCAGCGACCTTCTTGCTGTGAGGCGACAATGCTAACCACTTAGCCACCGTGCTGCTTGATTGTGTTTGTCTGACTGAAAAAAAGCCATATATACTGTACCTAGGATGGCTTAAAGAGGAGTGAATTATGGTGTAATTCCATTCAAGTATAGAAATTGAGAGTGTTTACACTTTTAGTTTAGTTCTATCGGTTCTTATGATTTGGACCAAAAGAATATATACTTTGTAATATTTAGTTCTGGTTTGCTTAGCAACAGTGGCAGAACATATTGAATCAATGCTGTGTGGTGGGAACTAAAAGGGCTCATTGAATGTCCATGTATGTGATGATTTTTTTATCAGTTTTATGACTGTGTCTTTGATATGTTGCACTCATATTTCAGTCGAACCATACCAGTGCTTGTTTCTTTTTAGCAATCTCTGTTCAATTGTTTGATTTGAACCAATGTTTGGATAGCAGTGTTCACACATATTCAAATGAACCTCACAAACAGAGCATTCACACCAGGGTTCATTTTAATCCAACCAAACCTGCCAAGTGTTAACACTGAAACTGGTGCTGCAGAAGTGTTTTGCCAGAAACCGATATACTGTTACAGTTTGGTCCCAAAACAAATTGAACTGTTTGTCAGTAGTTATATTAAGAAACGCTAATTAAGCTGCCACTTATACAGGTTCTCAATAAATAAAGAAACTTCAGAACTAGGCTTCTCTCCATTGAATCTTGCCAATTCCCAGCACTGATCATAGGTGACTCAACTGAATCTGCAGAAACTCCTTTAAAGAAACACTCACGCACTCACTCATTTCAGCATAATATTCAACGATGCTAAGCTAAGCTAAAAGTGCTCTTGCCAGAGCCAGAGATTGGCTGAATGAATTAAAAAATGAAAGGGGTCTGGATGCAGACCCGGTGCAGTTGCAAACTGAACTGCATGCAATGCTTTTAACGCGCACACCTAACCCCACCCCTCACCATGACGTCACCAGCTCCATCAAGAGCATTGTGTCTGACATTGCAAATCTGAGATATGCAGTCTCAGCTTGCAAATCCAAGTCTGCATCCAGATACTATTGTAAAAAATAGTAAAATTCAAGTGTTTTACTTTAGGGCCTATTTAAAAAAACTAACAAAAAAAACCCAAAAACAAATGGAGTATTTCTTTAAAGTTCACTTACGTAAGCAATACAAACTGTGTTCCTGTTGTCAACAAGTCATTAAAAACTACTATTGCTATGTCTATAATATGCGTTCCTGGTCTTATAAGTAATACAGAAATACACTTCATTAAACGTGTACACATGGACATCACCTATATACTATATAACTGCAGGTTAACTATGCATATATAATAACTTTAACGGTTAAAAGCTATTAGTTACTAGTTAATTAAAGTTATAAAGTTATTAGTAACTAATAAAGCTATGGTATCTAATAACCATAACTTTTCAAAATTTGAATGCAATTGTAATGCAATAATGTGCACCTTTTGTGAAGCTGCTTTGAAAATAATTATTGTGAAAAGGGTCACACTTTATTTTGATGGTCCGTTTGTTGAATTTAAGTTACATTGCATCTACATGCCAACTACTTCTTATTAGATTATACGTAGACTGTTAGGTTGGGGTTAGGGTTAGTGTAAGTTGGCATGTACTTGCAAAGTTTCTTATAGTCAGTTAAATGTCTGTTGAAGGAGCAGTATCAGCAGATATTAAGCAATAAGTCTACTAATACTCAAATGGACCATCAAAATAAAGTGTTACCGTAAAAAGCACTTTACAAATAAGCTTGAATTGAATAAGTCTGATATGTAATATTTGCTTTTTCCTCCTGAATGTCTGTTTTGCACAGAAATATGTCACATTATAGCAGCCGAATGGGTTGCAAATGCCTTTTCAGGTTGACTTCTGCTTTGCTTCTTACATTCAAGATCAACAATTTTGCAACAGAATTGAACAAAAAGATGTGAGTACAGCTATGGCAAAATAAAGGCAAAAGGATTCATGCCATTCCATCAGCAAGCCCACACACGCCCCCACAAACACAGAGTGCATAAGGGCCAAGGAGAGCCAAAAAAAAGTGTTTACTGTCATATCTGTCAGACCGGGCTTTTTCTCTCTCTCTCTCTCTCTCTCTCTCTCTCTCTCTCTCAAACTACACACTCCCCCCTTTAGGCAAGAGCTGAAGAAACACAGGTTAGAAAGGTTACAGGTGCAGCAGGGAAAACTCCCCTTGAGGGAAACATCGGAAATGTCATTCATGAGTGAGAAAGAGGGAGCAAATGCCCACCCTGAACATAATCCAGCTCTGTACCGCAGTCATGCAGATTTTGCATACGCACATACAAAACAAGCACACATGCACACACACATGCGCACTGCAATCTCGACATATAAAAAGAGCATCTATAATTGCATCTCCACCTGTGAAAAGAGGAGGGCAAAATAACCTCGGGGCTTTTCTGCCAATATCGCCACACAGTCAGAGAAAATTAAACAAATGATGTTCTGACTGGTTGAGCTCGCATGCGTTTAAAGCTCATATCTGACTTGAGCTCTTAACAGAGAGTGGGAAAGGCTGTGTGTGTGTGTGTGTGTGTGTGTGTGTGTGTGCGTGTGTGCGTGTGTGCGTGCGTGCGTGCGTGCGTGTGTGTGTGTGTGTGTTTGTTTTTGGCTCCATATCTTGAAGCCTGGTTTTGTAGTGTTAAGAATACATCTGCTGAGAGAGAGAGAGTTTGACCAAGAGTTTTAGGCCATGTCCACATGTATGTACATGGGTATTTTTTATAAACAGAGCTTTTCCTGCCTTCAATTAAGTGTGGTTTATTTATAAACTAATTTCGAGAGGATCACGTGCTTAGAATTGAACACAGCTGGCACCGCATCAGCTCCGTTTATTACACCAATCAGACCAATACCAACACACTACAAATAACCAGAGTTTTCCACTCCAGTCATCTTCATCTTGAAGAACCCCCCCTTCCACCCCTACTCCTTCCTTTCTCCTGACTGGGGGGCACGGCGGCCCAGCGGTTAGCACTGTTGCCTCACAGCAAGAAGACCACTGGTTTTGCCCCTCACCGGGCCGGTCGGCGTTTCTGTGCGGAGTTTGCATGTTCTCCCCGTGCTCGCGTGGGTTTTCCCCAGGCTTCCCGGTTTCCTCCCACCGTCCAAAGACATTCACCATAAGTAAATTGACAGCCTTCTCAAAAAATCTTCTCACACAGCCTTCTCAAAAAATAACATCTTAAGATATATCTCAAGCACGTTCACAGCAGGGGAGTTCTCGAGACCTACCTGAGCTCAAACTCCCCTCTCGCCCTTCAAACGGGAGGGAGCCCCGGGCTCGAGGATACTCTGAGCTCAGGGCTCTCTCCCGGGACAGCATGCCAAATACGCTTTATAATCAATCATCAGCTAAGTGTGAACTCTTGAAAACAAACAAAACAATTCTGTTCACATGAAATTGCAAAAACACACTGTGACGCATGTTAAGGGTACGCTGAACCATTGTTTTATGTTTAATCCACTTAAATTTGTAAAAAAAAAACTTAATTTCTTCATGTTGTCACAACACAAATTGATGGCAGCATTTTTTACAGTGCCCGCACATACATGCATTTGTTTTTATATGTTCGGTTTAATGTATACATCACATTTGCTTTTGCAATACATATGTAACATTTGTCATGCCAATAGAGCAAGTTTGAATTGAATTGAATTGAGTTAGAGAGAGAGAGAGATGCACAGAGAGATGCACAACAGATAAAACGCACACTGTCACTTCATATGTTTGCTCCGCTGATCTAGTAGCCACTTGGGAACAAACCACTAGAATACATCAATTACACATATCTGTACACCTTTTGAAATGATGAGCGACAATTATGTCTTAATTATATATGTAAGAGATGATTTTACATTCTGCAGAGCATAACGCTTTTGTAAATGGTGCTCATTGTGCCATTTTCAGCAAAACATTTCGTTTATTTGTTTACAAGTACTACAGCCATTTTAAATGCACACTGAATATTCAATAAATTCTTCCTTCATGCCTCAAAGTACAAGACATATTCATATAATTGTGTTTTATCCTGATTTTGATAATGTACAGACTGTAACCTAACCCCAACCCTTACCCTAACCCCAACCTTCACAGAAAACATTATGCAGTTTCACATTTTTAAAATACTTCATTCTGTAGGATTTATTAGCCGTTTTGCTCATTTGAATGAATAAAAGAACATAAATAATTCTTAATATGGCGACATGGTGGTTCAGTGGTTAGCACTGTCGCCTCACTGCAAGAAGGTAGCTGGTTCGAGTCTCGAATGGGTCAGTTGGCATTTCTGTGTGGAGTTTGCATGTTCTCCCTGTGTTGATGTGGGTTTCCTCCGGGTGCTCCGGTCTCCCCCACAGTCCAAAGACATGCGCTATAGGTGAATTGAATAAACTGGTCTTAGTGTATGAGTGTGTGTGCGAATGAGTGTGTATAGATGTTTCCCAGTACTAGGTTGCGGCTGGAAGGGCATCGTAAAACATATGCTGGAATAGTTGATGGTTCATTCCGCTGTGGTGAGGTCTAAGCTGGAGGAAAATGAATGAATGACTATCCTTAATATATGATACATATTGTGTTAATGTAATATATGATAATTTAGTATTTAAATCGATTTAAATCAATCAAATATAGTATTATTGATTTTTTTTTCTGTACATTTTTTTATTCAGAAATTGATTTAGATTTATAGTAATCAAAACATTAAATTTCAACAAAATGTGCATAGTATTTACCTAATATTCTACAATAATTGGGAGTATGCAAATTAGATAATGTCACAAGCTGCATTTAAAAATGAAGTAAATCATTTAAAGGGGCCCTTTTATGCAAATATTACTTTTATTAGAACACTTTGATTGACATTCTCCCTTTGTACGTGTCATCAAAGGGGGAAAGCCCCACCCACTAGTGCCCATCTCCCCCTCATTAGCATAGGACGTCAGTCTTGTTTTTGAATCTGCCACTATGTTGACACATAGGCATTTGTAGCTCCGCCCTATTTTGAAAAGAGCACAATCTCATTATAATTTAAAGCGACAGTCACCAAAATGGCACAATTAGAATCAAAGCCTAAAAGGGGCCATTTTAAAACATTACTTGTGTGGTATTTTGAGCTGAAACTTCACATATACACTAGGGACATCAGAGGCTTATTTTATATCTCGTAAAAAAAGGGGCATAATAGGCCCCCTTTAAATAATATATATTTTACACATCAAATAGAGTCAAATTAATATCATCAAATAAAGTGAATGTTTATTAGATTAATTATTTCATTAGTAAGTCACGGGAGAACAGATATCACCGTTTGCTTAAAAAAAAGCCAGAAGAATAGACCCAGAAATGTGTAAATTTCCCCGCACCTGACTTTATAAAAGCGTGGAAAGGGAAGAGCAAGAATAAAAAGCAATTTGGCAAACATTTCATAAAGTAGGAAAGTGCACGTGGGAAGGCGGATAGAAAATGCTCTTTGATGCTGGTGAGCGCTGATGGCCATGGAGGGCAGGCAGAAAGAGGAGACGTGTAGAGTACAGCAAAAAAAAGTAGAAAAGAAGAAAAAAGATTCCCAACCGGGGTGATTTTCTGCTTACTGTACACTTTGGCTGTGCATGTTTTCAAGATGTGAAGTGCGGTATAATCGTGTGCTCCCTTCCCCTTACATGTGGCCCCAAAACTCTCTTTCTGCTAACGCTTTTATTTGAAATTGAGATGAAAAGAATGTTCCGGACTTCCGATTTGAGGCTTTTTTTTTTCAATTACTCAGGCACCGATAAGGTGTTTCTCACATGCGAAAGAGAGCGGTGTCGTAAAGTTCAAATAAATCAGGTTTCTGTCTTGAACTTTGTCGTTTTTTCCTGTCTTTCCTTCCATCGGTGGGGGAATTCGATTTCCTGTATAGCCGAAATATGCTGATTACGGGTTAATAGGAAATTTCATGGTCTTTCAAATGTTTCAAACAAAGTCATTCGGACTGTTATATGATATGATCGTTTGCTTTGGCTTTTAACTTATGCTTCAGAGTATATGTAACTCTTGAAACATGCTTAAAAATAGCTCTTTTAGTTCGTTTAGGATAACTTCAAATAAAATTGACTTCGTAATTTACGACACACAATAGACATACAGTTGATGTCAGAATTTTTCAACACATTTCTAATCATAATAGTTTTAATAACTCATTTCTAATAACTGATTTCTTTTATCTTTGCCATGATGACAGTACATAATGTTTTACTAGATATTTTACAAGATACTAGTATTCAGCTTTAAGTGACATTTAAAGGCTAAACTAAGTTAATAAGGTTAAAGTTATGGTAATTAGGCAAATCATTGTATAACAGTGGTTTGTTATGTAGACAATCCAAAAAAAATATTGCTTAAGGGGGTTAATAATATTGACCTTAAAGTGGTTTTAAAAAAATAAAAACTGCTTTTATTCTAGCTGGAATAAAACAAATAAGACTTTCTCCAGAAGAAAAAATATGATAGGAAATACTGTGAAAAATTCCTTGCTCTGTTAAACATCATTTGGGAAATATTTGATGAAGAAGAGAAAAAAAGAATATCTAGGAGGGCTGATACTTCTGACGTCAACTGTAAATGATATTATCAGATCTTTGAGTTCACGGTAAATAAAAATGCATATGTATTTACATTTTTTAATTGACAAAATTGTGTTCGACCAACTCAATTGTATTTAATTGTGTAAATAGTATTTATTTTTTTAGTTGGTGCTAAACAAATTTGTTGGATGGAAATCCTGCCTTCAATTAAATTGAGTTCATCCAGCCTGATCTCACGAGGAAACGTAGCTATTCAGGGCTCGAAATGAACCTTTTTGCTTGGTAGCACCAGTGCTCCTAACTTAAAAAATTTAAGTGGACCCACCAAAAATGATGAGCACTGTTACTACAGGTTTTGTATTAACACATTTATTACACGCATTGGCCCTGCACGCACTGCTTGACGTGAATTAGATGAACTGAGTTAACGATAATAACTGTGCTGTTCTCACCGGTGGTGTTTGATATTGCACAGATGATATTGACATACAACTTATTGTTTGTATACATCATCTTAATAGCAATAACGGCCTTTCATGAGCTGCAATCTTAGTTTAATCTCAGTGAATGCAAGCCCTTTTGCGATGGTGAACGCGGTACCAAACGCACGACTGACAGCATTGTGACAATTAAATGAAAGATTAAATAACGTTACAACATCTCCCGCTTAAAATGTGTAGATGTGGCAAACATTGTTACCTGAAAACTCTGTCCCATGAATGGCTTTAGTCATTTTCATAGCTGACTTGAAGCCACTGGAAGTCTTTTATCCACCCTTCAAAAAGTCTAAATGGTGGATTAACATTCACCACATGATCACTAATAAGATCTGCCATTATTTGTAACTTTAGGTGGTTTTATTTTCATACTCTCACATCCAGACCTTTACGTTTTTGCGGCTGTAGCTCCCTGTCATCTGAACTGAGTGATTGACAGCTGATATTAACCAATTCATTCACATTCTGTTCTAGAGCAGTGGGCCAATAAGAAGAGCTTGAAGGCGGGGCAAGCATTGTGGGATTTGTTTACTGCAGCAAGTTGGCATGAAAACTGTTTAAAACCATTCCTGAGTGCTGCGTTTGGCGTTTTTTGGTGCCAAGATGCATTCTGCGTGAATTTCTCCTAAATACATGCATGCGGTAAACATTGTGCAGTGAAAACTGGTCGCACGACAACAATTTTATGCACTCGCACAAAGGCTCTCAAATATATTTTGAGGTCGCATAGATAAAACTTCGAGCACATATGCGACCGAAACTATCGCAATTTCTAGCCCTGCTATTTTACGTTTTTTCAATTTGGTGGCTAATTCATCAGTTCAGTCATATGAAAATGTATGGTTTTAAAAAGCAAGCGTGGCACCAAACCATACCCCTTAATAGGGATGAGCAGTACCACAATTTTTGAATGTAATACGATACCGATACTTTTAGTTACAATTTTTACGATACTGATACGATACAACTCATTATTTTAAATGTTAATGTGATTTTTTTTTAAATAATATTAATTAAAAAAAGATCATTACATGTAAAAAATAATAATAAGTTTCAGGGTGTGTTGTCTGTAAGTGTTTAAAAAGGTTGCTTGTATTGCTGCTGTGTATGACTTTCTTATGACAAATATTGCATCGTGCACCACGCTGCGTTTCCTCTCTGCCATTGTGCCATTCTGTAGTGCAGAAGTGTGCGACTTGCCTGTGTTGAGTACATAAATTGAAGGCACATGATAGCTCACATTCCACCGCAGGTTGATTGGTGTAACGTCTTATGTACAAAGCGTCACCGACCATCCTGTATACAGCGCTAAAATATTTAGTTAAATATAACTATTACAAATTAAAAGCTTCTGAGTATCGATATATCGATACTCCAGCATTGATGTGCACATCCCTACCCCTAAACCCAACCGCCATTGGGGGATAAGCAAATTGTACTAAATTGTACAATTGAGATCATATGAATTGATCCGAATTTGCCACTAAATCAAAAAGCTACGAATTGCCATGAGATAGCGTTGGTTCATCCAATGAGTTCTTATTTTTTAATGTAGAAACACTAGCGTGAGCTTTACTTTACATGCTGCTTGGTTTTCTGTCTGAGATTGAACTTTTCAACTGTAACGTGATGTGCAGTAACACAATCCAGACAGATGAAGGTCAACATGTAAATGACCCTGATTTATTATACTTCATAGCAGTGTAGGATTGATTTGAATCAGCGCCGGCGTCTGAAGTGAATTAGCGCACTAGATGACCCATCAGAGAAGGGTCTGCTCTTGTGTAATTCAGCGCCACTCGTTCTAGTAAGCACCTCTCAAGGGCCCTTAAAATCAAGTATCATTTTGGTCAAGTGGTCTGGCTGGAGCCAAAATAGCCAAAATGGCAGGAGCGAGACACATCCAAACCTGCTGTATCTAGTGAGAAAACAAGGAGTTGTGCGCTTCAATGTCAAAATTGAATAATCATTTCAGTCTTCTGTTGAGCTGTAACCAATCAATTGATGGTCCCCGTTGACTTCCATTGTATTTCTTTTTTGTCTAATATGAAAGTCAGTAGGGACAATCACCTGTCTGATTGGCAAAATTCCTATTAATATTTTCTTTTGTGTTCAACAGAGGACAGAAACTCATTCGGGTTTGGAACAAGTGGAGGGTGACAGATTGTTGTGTTATTGCTGTTATATTTGAGGCCTAGGATGTCCAACAATGAAATGTCCTTAATAATTATCAAGAATTGTGTTACTTCAGCTCATTTTAAATAAGTAATTTGAACAATCAGCAAAAATATATATTTTTTGAGCATTAGCATGTTGATTTTTGGGATAACTGAGGTACGTACCAAACCGTGACTTCTGTGTACCATTACACCACTAGTAAACTACATATACATAGTAAACTGCACATCTGTACACACACATTTTTAGATGAGACAATAAATAAATAAATAAATAAACAAACATTTGGATTGATGTGGATGTTGCCTGAAGTGTGCATCTATTGACCACTTTAATATCCAGTAAGGTTCATTCATTTATGAATGGCACTTTTTTCTTTAATGACCACGAAGTACGTTTCATACCTCTTTAGTGCCTCTTATACAGTATGCAATCACAGAATCAGCCGTACACTTTCAACAGCATCTTCAGAAAATCAAGCTTGTTTGTGAAGCTGATCGGCTGCACTAATTCTACTTCATTAACACTACACTGTAAAAAAATAAAGGAAAATTAGTCAAATTTCTGGTAAAGAACAGCAGCTGTGGTTGCCAGTATTTTACAGTTAAAAATACGGTACAAAAAAATCTGTAAAATTTACAGTTAAAAAAAAAAAAACGCAGCTGTGGTTGCTAGTAGTTTTAACGTTAAAAATACAATACCATAAAATCTGTAAAATTCATGGTAAAAATGGCAGCTGTGGTTGCCAGTATTTTACCGTTTAAAAATATGGTATGAAAAATCTGTAAAATTTATGGTTAAAAATGGCAGCTGTGGTTGCCAGTATTGCACTATTAAAAATACAGTACAAAAAATATGTAAAGTTTACAGTAAAAAAATCACAGCTGTGGTTGCCAGTATTGTAC
>CAIGQW010055747.1:900780-912037 GCA_903798125.1 Danio choprae | reverse complement strand
TATATATATATATATATATATATATATATATATATATATATATAGATGATTAGATGATTTATGTACACTACAGTTTGAAAAGTAATGTTTTCTATCTTTTATTTGGCTATATGAGAGACTTATGAGAGACAACTAAATTGGTTCTAATTTATTTTTGTACTCTCAAAATCATGTTTTTATTTTGTATTTTTTTGCAGTTGTAAGCCAAATAAGTAATGTAGCTAAAAGTAAAACGTTTTAAAATAAGTTCCCTAACGTTTCATAAATAATACTGAATGAAACCTCTCTATTAAACACACTAAAATGTCAAGTATAAGCTCTTCAGAAGAACTCCAACGATGAACATCTTGATCAATGCAAGAATATTCAGAAAAGCTCATCTAAATTCTCCTTGCTTCACCACCACAAACTGTACTGACAACAAATAAGCGCGTTTATTTGTCATAAGTCTCTTTCCATCCGAAAATGCACAGGCCAAGTTTGGCACGCCACGCTATCAGCGCTTGATATACGAGCAAACTTGGTATTTACCATCTAAATAGCTTCTCCACGATGCTCAGATGATGACAGTGATTAATCCGGTAAAGGACTGAATCTTCCTCCTTCAGTTCGCTTCCACGTTTTCAGCCACCCATCTAGGACTTAAAGGCAACATTTGTATTCCCCGTGAGCCGTTCCTCCGCCTATTTGACGATATTACCTCCAGGAGCGAGGCTGTCAGGACCGCCGGCCCCGTGTGTGGGCTCCGCTTTTAATGTCATATATTTCTCTCCCTATCTTCTCATCATTAGGCAATTTAATAAATGTGGTGTGAGCACACTAATGTTCGATCATACATCAGAGGCAGCTGACCCAGGGTCAGTGCGCCGGACAGCGTCCAGGTTCCCGCTCCTCTTCTTTTCCCCCCACATCTCTTTATTCCTTCTTTTTTTTCCCTTAGGTGCGCACATTTTCATAGCCTCTTTCCTGAATTCCCATGGACTTTTACATAGTTTGTACAAAGGCTGCTCTCCAAGTATAAAGGTCGTCTGGCTGAATCTCCATCAGACCTTTACCGAAAGCTCAGCAGGAGATAAAGCTGCTATAAAACTGTGTGTGTTTTACTTAGAAATAGTATGATTTAGATGGATTTGTCTGTCTGAGATGGAGATATAGAGCTGTGAGAATGTGTAGTAGACGCTTGTGTTGTTCATAAGTGTGTAAAACCTCAAAACTCCTACATTACAAAAAATTAGCAATGGTTGCCATAATGGCAAATAGAGTTCACTTACAGGAATAGTTCACCTTAATAATGTAAAATGTTGTCATTGCTTACCGGTTCTCACAGTTACAAGCTTACACTTTTATCTGTCTGTAGAAGACAAAATTAGAAAAATGTGATGTGCTATGATCATGCTGCATTTTCTATTAAAAAATAATACTAATGAACATAATGAAAGTTCAGTGTACACACACGCGCGCACACTGTACATACAACAGAAAACACAATAAAACAACAGAAACTGTATATGAAGTATATTTACTGTATATTTAGTGATTTCTAAATTGACTTGT
This sequence comes from Danio choprae, assembly GCA_903798125.1. NCBI lineage: Eukaryota > Metazoa > Chordata > Actinopteri > Cypriniformes > Danionidae > Danio > Danio choprae. The sequence continues at coordinate 910,483 of CAIGQW010055747.1, read as the reverse complement.
ATTTCATTGCAGACAATAAAACAAACATTATTTAATGTATTCCTCATGATTTATTGTGTGTGTGTGTGGGGAGGGGGGGTATTCCAATTTTGGTTCTCACTGTTGATTTCTCTGGGCTTGGAGGCATCTGGGATGGACCATCACTCAGTGGAAATGTGTACTGTGGTCAGATGAATCAGTATTTCAGGTATTTTTTGGGAGAAATGGAAGCCGTGTGCTCCGGACCAAAGAAGAAAAGGATCATCCAGACTGTTACCAGCAACAAGTCCAAAAGCCAGGGTCTGTCATGGTATGGGGTTGTGTCGGTGCCCTTGGCAAATGTAACTTGCACTTCTGTGATGGCACCATTAATGCTGAAAAGTACATAGAGATTTGCCTTCTCTTCCAGGGACGCCCATGCATATTTCAACAAGACAATGCAAAACCACATTCTGCACACATTACAAAGTCCTGGCAGAGGAGGAAGAAGATACAGGTACTTGACTGGCCTGCCTGCAGTTCCGACCTGTCTCCAATAGAGAATGTGTGGCGCATTTTGAAGCTAAAAATGCAACAATGAAAACCCTGTACTGTTGCCTACATTAAGACTTGTTTTCAGGAAGAACGGGACAAAATTACACCTGAATCACTTCATCACTTGGTGTCTTCAGTCCCTAAATGTCTTTTAAGTGTTGTGAAAAGGAACGGCAACATTACAAAGTGCTATTTTGTAATATTATAATATATTGTCTGCAATGAAATTCAAGTCAAAGTACATTTAGAAATCACTACTTTCTTTATTTATTTGCGTTTTCCATACGGTCCCAACTTTTTCTGATTTGGGGTTGTAAATACTGTATATAATAGTGCTGGGCAAAAAAAGTATTATTAAATATTACATTAATCACATCCAAAATAAAATCATTTAAACATGTTCTCAAATATATGCATGCCTGTGTGTATCTACATGTATATAGTAAATAAACACAGTACACACACTTAAATGATGTCAATAATTTTTTTTACTTTTAATTTGGATGTGATTTATTGCGATTAATTTGTGATTAATACACATGCAAGCAGCTAGAGTATATAAGCTGGAGTATAGATGAGGGTATATCTCCATCATTTTATTTCCATGATGTCATCGGCAATACTTCAGGGATTGTAGTTCTTTCCTCGAAAAAGCAGGTCAAACTTTCAAACACTTTGCTTCAAATAAACGTAATGTTATGATTCTTCTCTTATAATGCTTTAACGTATTAATAAATTCCATACAAATAAAATAGGTTAAAAAATAATAATAATTGCACTTAAAAAATGTCAATAATTTGAAACGAATGACTAAATTGCCCATTTTATAACCATACATACCTGTAGGTTTAGGTCGACTGTAGGTGTGGATCATATGTTTGTCACAACCTGTCAAATTCCTATAATTTCATCATCTCGTTACAGCTTCTCATGAGGTTAGATTGGTGTTGCTTGTCCATTAGCATGTATGAATTGTTTCTTCAGGTTTTCTTGCATGGATAAAAACAAAAAACTATGTTCCAGATGCATAAATAACGACACAATTTTAAGTTTTTGCTGAAAGGATTCACTCGAAGGCACTAAAGAAACATTTTGACACTTGACTGATAGGCTTGCGTAAGACTTGGAGGGTGTGAAAGGACTGTGTCAGCTTTTGAGGCTTATTTGTTTTCTGCATAGCAATGCCAAGATTGAATTATTGCAGAAATTTCTAAATGGATGTATATTTAGTTGATTTTGTAGATGAAAAGAAAATACTATTCTCAGGCCACTTTACCTGTCCAACTCTCTATATCTGATCATCAAAGCACACTCAATGTGCAACTCAATGCATTTAGGGGTGCAAGATACAAGATCAAGATGCAAACCGAGAATCGGAATGGGGAAAAAGTCACCTTAAACTCAGTGTTATGAGTTTAGATGTTAAAAAGGGATGAGATGTAACATTTAAGTGAGACTGTGACATGTGCGACAGATTAAGCATGAAGCACACTGTACAAAAAATTCTGTTAATTACCTGTTTTCATATTTTGTGATTCACAAGTGTTTTCTGTTTATTTACGGTGGTGAAATGCATTATGGGACCTTGATCTCTGCTCTGTCGACTTTTGATGTTGAAAATTCAACTCTACAGTTCAACAAAGTGACTTTTAGTGACCTTTTAGTCGTTTGAAATAATATAATGTATAAGAAATAATACATAGAGGTCTGTGAAATGAGAGAAAATGTACTGGCAGTTTATTACAAGGTTTAGTACCATGATATACAACACCAATCCAGACAATATATCACTTTACACTATTAAAAATGTCAATAAAAGTCACCTTTTCCAACTTTTCATGGTTAAAGCATGTTGGAAGAAAGATCAAGGTCCCATAGTGCAATTCAAGAGCATAAATAAATAGGAAAAAAAAATAAAAACCTGAATCACAAAATACAGAAAACAATCCTTAAAATCAAGAAGCATTTTCTAGACAAGCAAAACATATCGTCTTGTTTTAAGAAATATTATGGTAAAATGAAGTAAGAAACAGGTCATGTATTTTATACTTTAAAAAACCTCTTATTATATGGCCCTACCCCTAAACCTAAAGCTCAAAGAAAACCAGTGGCACATTTTAATTCGAAAAAAGCCCTGTTAAGTATGATTTTTAGCCATTTTGAATTACAAGGACACAATACGTGTCCTCATAAACCAGCTTAATAAGGTTAAGGTTAGGGTTAGGTTAATACCATGTCATTATAAAAGTTTAGTCTTTGTAAACCATAAAAACAAGTACTCTCTCTCTCTCTCTCTCTCTCACACACACACACACACACACACACACACAAAGGTATTCCAGTGCTTGACTTCCCGTGTCTCATCTGTCTCACGCAGAACATGTCTTGCTTTTCATGATCAGTCAGCGAGAGAGAAGACGCTGCATGTGTGTGTGTCTTCATTCTCATGTGGATGTCATGATTGTCTGAGGACTGGAACAAGGCAGGCAAATCAAAGAGACACGCTCTGCTACATCACAGAGTACAAGTGCCCACATTATGGGGCGAGCTTAAATGTGTCCGAGACAGAGCTTCAATGAAAGACAGCACTATTTCAGAGACAGGCCGAGAAAAACAGAGGCACTGAAGAGAGGATATGACAAGCTGATAAAAAAAGAAGCTGTTCAGAGTGCACAAAGCCACCTCAGTGTCTGGTACATCTCCAATCTCACAGCAGATACAGATGAGTTCATATACGAATAAGAGTATTCATTGATATTAATTATAATGAGAAATGTATGTGTGTATGTATATGTTTGATTGGTTGGTTGGTTGGTTGGTTGGGTGGGTGAGTGGTTGGTTGGTTGTGGGGTTGGTTGGTTGGTTGGTTGGTTGGTTGGTTAGTTGGTTGGTTGGTTGGTTGTGGGGTTGGTTGGTTGGTTGGTTGGTTGGTTGGTTGGTTGGTTGGGTGGGTGTGTGGATGGGTGGTTGGCTGGTTTTGGTTAGTTTGGTAGTTTGTTTTGGTTGGTTGGTTTGTTATGTGGTTGGTTGGTTGGTTGGTTGGGTGTTTGGTTAGTTAGTTGGTTTTGGTTGGTTGGTTGGTTTGTTGGGTGGTGGGTGGGTGGTTGGTTGGGTGGTTGGTTGGTTGGTTGGTTAGTTGGGTGGGTGATTGGTTGGTTGGTTGGTTTGGTTGGTTGGTTTTGGTTGGTTGGTTGGGTGGTTGGTTGGTTGGTTTTGATTAGTTGGATGGTTTTGGTTGGTTGGCTGGTTTGTTGGTTGGTTGGTTGGTTGGTTTTGATTGGTTCGTTGGTTTTGCTTGGTGAGTGAATGGATGGATAGATAAATTCGTGGAAACATTTTAACAACATGGTTCCATCTTGGTGAATTTTCAATGTACAGTTGTATTATTACCAACTAAGTCAGTATTTCTTTTAAAAAATGTAGTAATAATATTAGTAAGTTTATTTATTTATTTATTTATTTTGTTTATTTATTTATTTATTTATTTATTTATTTTTGTGTGTGTGTCAAATTGTTCAAACCACACCACATTATTAAAAATGTGAAATTCTAAAATAAATAAAATTACTACTACTACTACTACTACTACTACTATTAATAATAATAATAATAATAATAATAATAATAATAATAATAATAATAAAAAATAATAATAATACAAACTATTATTATTATTAGTAGTAGTATTAGTATTATTATTAGTATTATAACAATTATTAAAATTATTATAATATTGTTGTTGTTGTTGTTGTTCTCATTAAAGAAGTTAAAACACTGTTGTTTTATCAGAATAACATATTTATATAAAATATTAAATATTATAAAATATGTATACACTTTGTCACTCATAAACATAACTATTTTACAAGGTGGTTATTACCTATAATTTATCAATCATTTGGACCCTATGAAAATGTCATTAAAATAACAGATTGTATGTATGATATGAATTAAATTGTACAAATCCCAAAGAATAAGCCAAAATTTGTCTAATGAATTAATTTTCTAAACTAAAAAAATAATAATAAGTTTAAAACGACCACGAGAATGTGCTGACTTTTGACTTTTAATTAGGTGTTGAAAACTCCTAATATTTAGTGTTTTAGTCGGAAACAAAATCCAAATTGTTTGAATTAAAAAGTTATTTTAAAATGTAAAAAGGTTGAATTTTAATTAAATAAATAAAAATGGCACAGTGCAATGGTTTGCATTTTGGTTCAGTTAAATATCTCTCTTTCAATGTAATGGAAAAAAAGAAAAAAAAACCCTGTAAAAGTCTTTAATAGAGACCTAATCTGCAATCAGGCTCAGTTGAAAACACAAACACAGGCAGTATTTTGCCAACTAGACTCTGCAAACTGACATCATGTTCATTTTTCATCTGCACTTTGACAAATGTCTGGAAATTCTTCTCCTCTTTTTTTCCAGTGCTGGAATCACATGCTTATGAACAAAACATCTGCTTTCCTTTACAAGTGGAGTAAAAACCCTGACAACAGCTCACATTTCTGTAGTTATGGAGGGAAATGTATTTAAGAATGATATGTATAAATGCTTTGTTGTAATGATGGTGCTTGTTCAACTATATCACTCATAACATGTGTTTAAAGGTTTAGATTGTTCATCAAACATCAGTTAATCTGTATGTTCATAAGAAACTGTAGCAATTTAATTGAATCCCGGTTTGGACAAAGCAATCTTTTTTTAATGTAAATATGCACTAAACTACCGTGTTAATAATAATAATAATAATAGTTCCTTACATTTATATAGCGCTTTTCTAGACACTCAAAGCGCTTTACACATTGAGGGGGGGGGATCTCCTCATCCACCACCAGTGTGCAGCATCCACCTGGATGACGCGATGGCAGCCATATTGCGCACACTGCACACCACACACCAGCTGATTGGTGGAGAGGAGACAGAGTGATGAAGCCAATTATGATATGGGGATGGTTAGGAGGCCATGATGGACAGAGGCCATTGGGCAAATTTGGCCAGGAAGCCGGGGTTAAACCCCTACTCTTTCTCGAAGGACATACTGGGATTTTTCACTACCACAGAGAGTCAAGACCTCGGTTTAACGTCTCATCCGAAAGACGGCACTCACTGAGCATTATAGAGTCCCCTTCACTATACTGGGGCGTTAGGACCCACACAGACCGCAGGTTCCCATGTGGTCTATCATCCAGGTTCTGACAGGACACAGCCCCGCTTAGTTTCAGTGGGCGACCATGTGAGTGTTAACTGTTGTACTCACTTTGTTGAAATTATCTTGCAAGTATCTAAAAATAAATAAAAATAATATATATATAAAAATAAATAAAATAAGATAAAATAATAAAATAAATTTAATCAAACTATAAAGTAAAATAAAAATTATGTAAAATAAAAAATAAAATAAATAATGCTAATAAAACAAATAAATAAATAAAAAATAATTTAAATTAAACTATAAAATAAAAGTATATAAAATTAAATTAAACTAAATTAAATATAAAATGTAAAAAAACATAAAATGGAATGAATAAAAATAAATGAAGTAAAATAAAATAAACAAATAAATAAACAAATAAATTAACAAACTACTCCTTTGCATGACGTGAGTCAGTAGAATTTCCTTTTTTGCATTTCATTTTTAATTTAGCTGTTTCTGTGCTGAAAGATATTAATGTTCTCATTGTGTTATAAATACATACATGCTTAAATACATTATTCATTCATTCATTCATTTATTTTCTTTTCGGCTTAGTCCCTTTATTAATCTGGTGTCGCCACAGCGGAATGAACCGCCAACTTATCCAGCATATGTTTTACACAGCGGATGCCCTTCCAGCTGCAACCCATCACTAGGAAACATCCACACTCATTCTCATACATACACTACGGCCAATTTAGCTTACCCAATTCACCTATAGCGCATTTTTTTTGGACTGTGGGGTAAACCGGAGCACCCGGAGGAAACCCACGCCAACACGGGGAGAACATGCAAACTCCACACAGAAATGGCAACTGACCCAGCCGAGTCTCGAACCAGCGACCTTCTTGCTGTGAGGCGATCGTGCTACCCACTGCGCCACCGTGAGGCCCTTAAATACATTAAATACATTTAAAAATAAATAGAAGAATATATTCTTATAAATTCTCCTCAATTCATAAATCACCTGGCACTACCAGGAGCTATTTGTGGTCCCCCAAAAACACTGTACCAATAATAAAAATGTTTTTTTTTCCATCTTTATTTTTCTCGGGATGTAACTGATGTGTGAATTGTAACAGAATACAGGGGTGTGTTTTTCTAAGCCTGTTTTCATGAGCAAACATGTCCTTATATAGCCTGTGTAAAATGCTGCCAAACTAGCGTGTAGTAAATTCCAGCGTGTCATATGTTGATTTACATGTACGGTTTTGCTTTCAGCCAAATTTCACTCACTCTGCAAAAGTTTTGAGCTGCTCTCGACACTCAGAGCCTCCGTTCGTCGCTTCAGTCTCTTGCCAGCTAATCTTAGATTACTCCTTTGCAAATTTACCCTGAATCCACCTCGGCCTGGGTGATTTATGGTTGTTATTAGCCATTTTATCCTATGTGTGCTAAAGCTCAGTGCTTGCAAAAGCTGTTAATTGCTTAATTCTGGAGATAAGACGGCGGGCATGACTGGAGTCGCCAATCGTGCAGTAGTGAAGACATCTTTTACTGTCTTACTGCGTGTGGAAAAGACGGTGTACCGCATTGTTTACAGTATGCTATGGAAATCCTCAAATCATGCAGTTTGTTGAGGTGAAGTAAGCTGCTATCATGCAGATATCAGACTCATTTTCACAACCCAACAACCAAATAGCATTTCCTTACAAACCATTCAAAGCCCCCTAGAAACTGCAAGTTCAAAAACACCCAGAACACTGTAGAACCACTATTGCAGCTCCATGGGAACCACCCATAACCCATGAGTGACTGCAGAGTAACTAACCAGAAACATTCTAGTAACATTGTAGCATTAGCATAAAGCAACTCCCTGGAAACTACACAAAACACCCTAGTAACTGCATTGCAACTCCCTGAAAACCATTCAGAAAACCCTAGAAACCATATATTCCAGCGGCTCACTGGAATCCATCCAGAACACTATAGCAACCACATACTTTATAACTCTTTAGTAACTGCATAGCAACAGAAACTCCTTTGAAATCGCTAAAAAGATTAAAACAACCACAATCTGTAGCAGCTCCATAGGAAGACTCCTTAGCTACTCCTTGGAAACCACCAAGAACACTCTAGTAACTGCATTACAGCTCACTAAAATCATCCAAAAAGCCTACCAAACACGTACTGTAGCAACTCCTTGGAAACCACAGAGAAGCACTAGTGACTGCATAGCAACTCCTTGGAAACCACCTAAAAGATCCAAACAGCCACAAACTGTAGCAGCTCGCTAGCAACCATATATTCCGGCGGCTCACTGGAATCCATCTCCCTGGAAAATCTCCAGAACACCTTAGCAACTACTTAGCAACTCCCTGCCAAACAGAAACAACAGCTTTGCAACATGGTGATGAGTTTTGAACAAGTTTTGAGTCATAAACAAATATATAATAATAATAATAATAATAATAATCTACTGTGGAAATGTGGCGTCTGTCCTGATACATTGTTTCTTCAGTGCTGAAAGCTATCAATGCTCTTATTCTCTCTTTTTTAAATCCTTTGTCTTTTCCCATTAACAGTCAGTTGAAAGGCTGAGACAAACACGGATGAAGATTTATAACATCTCTCTTCCCCCTTCCCCCACATCATGAATAAAAGAACTGCATAGTGTTCCATGATGTGACTGGAGGATGGCTGATAGTAAATTAAACACAATGTTCCAGACAATATTCCTGAAAGTGAGAGAGAGAGAGAGAGAGAGAGAGAGAGAGAGAGAGAGAGAGAGAGAGAGAGAGAGAGAGAGAGTCTTCTTTGAGCCCCAGTGATGAAACCAAGTAAATAAACTGATAAATAATAAAGAGCTGTTGAGGACGTCTCACCTTGGCCATGACATGACTTTAACCAATCTTTGCCTTGCATCCAACAACCGCCAGACACGGGTGTCTACAGGCTGTAGACACTATTTATATTATATTATTCATTCATTCGTTTTCTTTTCGGCTTAGTCACTTTATTACTCTGGGGTCACCACAGCAGAATGAACCGCCAACTTGCCCTTTATCACACCACCTTCCAGCTGCAACCCATCACTGGGAAACATCCATACACTTTCATTCACACACATACACTATGGCCAATTTAGCTTACCCAAAACACCTTAGCAAGCAAATATTGTAGCAACACCCTGGAATCCTCCCAGAACACCCTAGCAACCTAATATGAACTTCTTGGAAACTATGCAGAACACCCTAGAAACCAGACACTGTGGAAACTCTCTGGCAACCACTTAGACCACCCTAGGAACCATATAGCAACTGCCTGAAAACCACCCAGAATACCCTACCAATGTAACGCCTGGTTGGCAGATGGTGACACAACGAGTACATTACAAAATGGATTTATTGAACACTTACTGGAACAGATATTGGATGCGGGAAGACAGGACGACACAGGAACAGATGAACCACACGAATCAGAATACCGGACAACAATGGACACAGACGAAAGGGTATAAATAGATAGGGGATGATTAGACTAATCACACACAAGGGATGAACGCAGGTGGAACAGATTGACACTGATGGTGGCGGGAAAGACAATGCCAAGAAATCACATGACGAAACAAAGGAAGACACGGACGAACACTGACAACCAACCACACATTGTGGCAACTCTCTGGCAACCACATAGAACACCCTAACAACGATATAGCAACTGCTTGGAAAAGATGCAGAACACCCTACCAACCGCATATTGTGGCAACTCTCTGACAACCACCCAGAACACCCTGTAAACCATATAGTAACTGCCTGGCAACCTCCTAGAACACCCTACCAACAATATAGCAACTAAATAAACCACCCAGAACACCATAGCCACCACATAGTGTGACAACTTCCTGGAAACCAGGCAGAACACCCTAGTAACCACATATTGTGGCAACTCTCTGGCAGCCACCTAGAATACCACAGCAACCATATATCAACTGCCTAAAACACCTAGAACACCCTACCAACCATATATTGTGGCAACTCTCTGGCAACCACC
>CAIGQW010055747.1:883413-900380 GCA_903798125.1 Danio choprae | reverse complement strand
TGTGTCTGTGTCTGTGTCTGTGTGTGTGTGTGTGTGTGTGTGTGTGTGTGTGTGTGTGTGTGTGTGTGTGTGTGTGTGTGTGTGTGTGTACAGATATTTAGCACTTTCAAGAAAAAAGACTGTCACTCTGGTGTGTACGTGGTCAGTCTGCTCATTTAGTGACTTTATCACACCACCTTCCTTACAAAAATGTCCTTCCAAAAAGAAAAAAGAGAGAAAAAGGCAAGTTAGTTTTATTGGATTTTACCAAGGTTATGTTTCATTCATGCCATGCTTCCACATGCTTAATGGACATTACTATATATCCTAAGCCTAAAGGAGACATAAGTGAGGCAGTTGAACAATCTTTGCCCTGTGATTTATATGGATATGGCAGGGAAAAGGCAGTCTGGGATAACATGCCCGATTATAAATGACAGAACGACAGGAACTACCATCTGCCATCCCTCCACCCATTAGCCTGAAAAATGAAACAGGACCGAGAATTTGTAGTCCAGCACATACATGTATTTTTTGAACAGAATACATTAATAATATGGTGTGACAAAATGCGTAAGATCTGCACTTTAATTGCATCTTCCACAGTTGGGTGGTCAGGACACATTTCTCTGTCCACTTGGGTTTCCATTAAATCATCTGAGTGCAAATGAAGGACCGTTTAATGCCAGAAATGGAGGTGGCTTAAGGACTCGCCGCTGCCAGAAGTGTAACAGGAGATTCTGGTAGCAGTGTAAGCATTACAGCGCTGAAATGTTTCATGCTGTTTTAGCTTGGACTCCAGCCCTGCGCTAAAAGAACATTGATCAAAGTGCTCTAGCATGGTGGCCAAAACAGCTGAGAGCCACTTTCATGATATTTAAAGGAACAGGTCATGCCAAAATTGATACTTTATTCACTCTCAAGTGGCTTGGGCCCTTTATCAATTTCTTTCGTCAATGAAAGACAAAAGAAGATGTGAGATAGAATGTCTGGACAAGATATATAGATAGATCTTAAAAAGGCTTAAAATACAGCATACACATCATATTTGCCACAATTAATTCATCATTCATTGGCCACTACTGTGTAGGCATACCTAGGTAAAGGTCAAAAACTTTCATGGGCAGCAACAAGTCTCAGGTACGCTGTGGCATTTAAACAATGCTCAGCTGGTACTAGGGAACTTGAAATGTGCCAAGAAAATCTCCACCACCTCATTACACCACCAGCAGTAGCTTAAAACTTTGATACAAGACAGGATGGATCCATGCTTTCATGAGCTGCATCTAAAATCACATACTTGCCTACAATATAGTATGTGAAAAACAGTATGTGAACAGTTTGTTTAAATTCATAGTATAAAAAACCCCATATAGCATTAATCATATAGCTTGTTTTGAACTGAGAGAGTGTGTCTGAGCCTCTGACATTATCAGGAAGGCTATTTCAGAGTTTAGGAGCCATATATGAGAGGGCTCGACCTCCTTTAGTGGATTTTGCTATTCTGGTTACTACTAGTAAGTCCTGAGTTTTGAGATTGGGAGCGGGTTGGATTGTAGGAGACAGAAAGTTGGTTAGATAAATAGGAGCTAGACTATTTAAAGCTTAATAGGTAAGAAGAAACTTTTGAAAATCAAAACAAACAAACAAACAAACAAACAAACAGTAGGCAAGAAGTACCCGGTTGAGCTACAACTTCTTACAAGATTCTTTAGTGCACATCCAATGGATGCTATGCTATCCCATAACTGTAATTAATTGTAGTACCTACACGAGCAATAGGCGATTTTGGACGCAACGAAAAATCCCAAATTCACATCCAAATCTTGCAACCAAAGTTCGTGGCAGGATCATGCATATTCCTTTACAAATCTATTAAACTCAATTAAACATGTATTTAAATATATATATATGTAACTATTAACAGTGCACAATTTTTTTACCCCATAGAATACAAACATTTATTTGTATTTAAAGATCTATTTCAATTGTTTTCAAGTAAACCCAAGTCTGTCCAGTCTCTGTAAACCCTAGACATTAAGACATTTAAATCCCACTAAATCTACAGTTTCTGACCAGTCTCAGACCAGCCCGATTACAAATACACCATGTTCAAAGTCACTGAAACCATCTTTCTTGTCCATTCAGATGATCACATCTTGACCATGTCTATGCCTATACATGCCTGAATTCATCGAGTTGCTTCTATATGTGTAAATATTTGCATTGGAGAGCAGTTACCTAGTTAAGTATTCTCCAAATAGGCCAACATTTAAAGGGATAGTTCACCCAAAAATTAACATTTACGGACTATTTACTCACCCTCAAAACGTTGAGTTTCTTTCTTCTGTTCAACACAAAAGAAGATACTTTGAAGGTAACTGAAAGCCAATGACTTCCATAGTAGGAAAAAACAAATACTATGGAAGTCAATAGTTACAAGTTTACAGTGAGAAAGAAACTCATTAAGCTCTGAAACAAGTAAAGTGTGAGCTAATGAAAGAATGTTCATTTTAACGCTGAACTATCCCTTTAAAGAAAATGTTGTCATGCTAATGTACCGTCAATGATAAACGCATGTATAGTAGCTTAACATGGTTTTAGCCAATTATCCATATTGAACAAGATAGAACTGCAGCTCTTGTTGCCTTCTCACGCTCTGTCTGCACAAATAATGGAGTGTAACGGATAATGGAATATATCTTGGTGTAATTCCAACGTTGCTAGCGGTACTGTAGTCAGTGTGCCAAGCTAAACAGCACTCCCCAGACGAGTCTTAACAATTGTGATTTTTTAAAACGCTTACATAACATAGCAGTAGGAATACAGGCAGCGCATCCGAGGTTCATTGAGCGAGGTGGGAGGATTTTGCTGACTTTGCGTGCTCTTATCAACGCTCCCATTAATGTTTCGCTGCAAGATGAGTGAGTTAATGCATCAGTAACAACAAAAGTGGAATCTACAGTATGGAGATGACAGGTACTTGTATTTAGCGAGCTGGAATCCTTTGTAGAAAGAAAGGCACTTGATTGTGGATACCACCACTCTGACTTCATCAGGAAGCAATCGTGAAAACATGGTGGAAGATAGATAGAATTACATGATAATTCCGGTTTAGCAAAATGTCTAAAACAAGCACATCAGACAACAAAAGTACTGTGCTAAATGCTAACTTTCACCAGACATTGCACAGTTATGCTAACTTTAAATATGTGACTAAGCCAAAGTATCAACTGTTTTTATTTTACACTACACACTCTATGTTTTAAGTACACTACAAATGTAAATTAGGGCGTCTAATTTACATTGTAGCCCAAATTAAAAAAAAGTTAAACCTCATTCAAATGGTACTGTTAACAATATTTGTTGCTGCCTTATCTTGGTATACTTTGGCGCTAATAGCGAACTAGAAGCTGCTGCTTATCAATTGACACCTTGCACATGTGTGGGGTGTTTATTTGCAGACAATCATTCATGGCGGCTAGGTTGAAACATTCAAAGGTTTGCACTCGCGTAGCAAAGCTAAATAAAGCCAGTGCAAAATGCAGACATCCCACCTCTGCTAGAAGCTCCGGGAGACTCTTGTATATTCATAGTGGCTTCCTGACGCCTGCAAATTAGATAAAATATCCTGGAAATTGTGGTGGCAAGCGAGAGAATGAGAAAATCACACATAAGCCTTAAATTACATGAATAGCGCAGTAAAGAAAACTCTAATGGAAATTGCAGTGTGCATTCATCCCTCTCTACATTAAATATAAGCTCTAGAATGTTATTTTAATATAAGCTCCTCCCTCAAATGACTGATGTCTGAAAGTGCAACATATGTTGTAGTGTAATAGTTAATGAAAGGTTAAAAGGCATCACAGCAAGAAGGTCGCTGGTTCGAGTCCCGGCTGGGTCAGTTGGCATTTCTGTGTGGAGTTTGCATGTTCTCCCCGTGTTGGCATGGGTTTTCTTCCGAATGCTCCGGTTTCCCCCACATTCCATAGACATGCGGTATAGGTGAATTGAATAAACTAAATTGGCCGTAGTGTGTGTTTGAATGAGTGTGTATGGATGTTTCCCGAGGGCATCCGCTGTGTAAAACATATGCTGGATAAGTTGGCAGTTCATTCCACTGTGGCAACCCCTGATGAATAAAGGGACTAAGCTGAAGGAAAATGAATGAATGAATAACTGAGTATACTAACAAAACATGCCATGCAACTTAAGCGATGAGGCATATTTAGTTTTGTATGTCTTGGTAATATGCACCTACTTCTGTATGATTATAGGTATTCGTAAATGATTTCAATTCGTGAATTTTCAACATGTCAACATCTATTTGTCCTTTTGCATAAAATTATAGAAAACAGTATCGATAAGAATCGATATATGGGTAAGCAGTATCGGAAACAGTATCGGTATTGATAACATCTAAACAATATCTATCCCTATTCATGGGAAAATATTGAGTAAAAGGAAATTAAACAATTATTTAATTGAGTTTGACTACTTTTTTGCATCACTCGATAGATAGATAGATAGATAGATAGATAGATAGATAGATAGATAGATTTTGATGTCTCAATTGTATAGGCATGTCAGCAAACCTAATAGTATCATATATACATATCCAAAATGATTGACGGTAAGAGTTTGCATCTGATTAGATGTTAGATTTTTGATTGGGCCTTTCCCATTTTGATGTCTCAATTGTATAGGCATGTGGGCAAACCTAATAGTATCATATATGCATATCCAAAATGATTGACGGTAGGAGTTTGCATCTGATTAGATGTTAGATTTTTGATTGGGCCTTTCCCATTGACACTTTTGTTGTTTACAATGTTGCAACTTGTATTGCAGTTAAGTCTTTCATGTAAAAAATATAAATAAAAAAAAAGTTAACAAAATAAAAACCAAATCTAAATATCCCACATTTGACTTGAAATGAAGGCACAATACAGGTTAAGTTTGTGTTCCGCTCAAAATGCATTGAATCACAAGGTTCATTGTGGGCAAAACAGGTCACATGTTTGCAAAGAACGAGTTCTTTGTTGAGGTCTAACTTCATAAGTCATAATATATGGATATTCTTTTTGGTCGGTTTCCACTGATTAAAGGTCCGTTAATGATTGCGAAATGGCCGAGGATAACATTTGAAGAGATGCTCTTTGAAAGCTGACCCTGAGACATGCTCTCTGCTTTCATCTCTCCCTCCCCTCGTACCCCATTTCTCTGACTCTTCTCCCTTCGCTAAAGTAATGACAGCACTCCCAACAATACAACCAGAGCTTTTTAAGTGGACCCGACTCTCTGTGATCCATATACATTGTCTTTCTGTCAAGTGAGAGAGGAGAATAGCTGGTGATTCGTGACAATTTTAAAGACTTCCCTGCCAGAGGCCTCTTTAAGGGGAAGCAACGCTGCATTTTTGACGGCTCTCAATCGGCTGAATGTATCCGAGATGAATTGTGCGATTTGCATGAATATTTCTGCTTTATTGCCAGAGAGCTGTATGAAAGGTAATTGCATTATGAGTCCACGGGATAAAGAATTGATAGTGAGCGATAGCGTTCCGTAACCTCCATACATGCATGCATATTGAGGCAGCGGTGAATAGCGGCAATCAAAATAGAAACTCGCTCCGAGAGACGATTTAAAAGCATATTGAAGCGTTACATAAATTTTTATGCGTCGTAGAAAAGCGAGGCAGGCTTGTCTTGAGTCCATCGTCTGGCTGAAATCCAACGGTCATATCAGTGCTCGTTAAATCTTTCTAAAAGGGCCTCAATCAAAAGAAATGCATATTTATCTGATTTATTTATTTCTTTTTTAACTCGAGGGCTGCTCATGTGAAGGATAACTCGCTTGTGCAATTACACGAGAAAAGTTAACCCGACACGTCTCACGCATCACAATGAGATCTCATTCACCTAAAGGACCTAAGGGAAACACTTCCATAATTTTGGGGGATTGAAGTGCCTCTGCTTTCCAGCCAATTGATAGAGAACTTGTAGCCACAGGACGAAATACAAACTGTCTTTCCATCCTACCGACAATAATGACTATGAAAGAAGCTCAAAGCGCCATGGTTTGGACTTCACGAATTGAATCTGCCTCCATCTGACAACGCTTCACAGGGAAAATGAGCCACTTTTGGGTTTAACGGAAAGGTGGTGCACTTGCTAGTTATCTGAAAGATCGATACAGCCAATCCCGCTCGGTGAAGGACTGACTTGTAATGAGAGAACTCGACTGCCTCCGACTATAATATATGCTGTCAATAAGATACAAGCAGATCGAGCCGCAGCCAAACCATGTTAAATAATGAGCAGGGACTGTGTCTTCCTGACCCATATACTGTTTACCTCATTCTGTCTGCCTAGTTTATTCTCCGTCCGTGATTCCCATCCTTGTTGATAAAGGGCCAAGTTGCCTAATCCACTTTCGGAGGCCGAAGCACATTATGCTGTCCCGTTTATCAAATCCAAACTCGATTTTTGCAAAGGTTAATGGGCAGGCTTGCGGGGAAAAAATAGTGCAAAGGCAAATGTTTTAAGTGGAGCCCTTTTGCGATTCCAAACAAGGGATAACATTTGCAGTCTGTATATTTCGCATGCATCGGAATGACCTTTGTAAGAATCTGGCCTGATTAAACAGGTGAGGATAGTCAGGCTTTGAGGAAAGCCAACTTTTCCGCAGTCATTACTGTAAAATAAAATAGAGTGAATTTAGTTACTGCTGCAAGCGGCAAAACAAACAGTTGTCCCATAACCTTTCCTCCAGAAGGTCACGCAGCAGAGGAATGAGAAAATGTAGTATTTTTTTTATTGAGGTGGACTCGAGTCCTCTACTCTTTTGATGATGTTGTTAGTTAAGTAAAGTTATCCTGTTTTTGAGGATCACATGGAGGGAACTATTGAACTGTGACAGCATTTTCCAGGGATTGTTGACACTCTCCATTGTTAACCATGAATGATTCCTCAAAGGTCCAAAGAGTGTTATTCAAGCCCAAGCTACACACTTATGTGTTTGAAGATATACTTTCTGGATGACATAAGGGCTTAACCAATGTTTCAGGACTTCCAGGTGATGTAATATTTTCCCGTAACATTGCATTCCTTCTCTTAATTTAACCCCAGTCATATTCATTCAATCATTCATTCAGTTTCCTTCAGCTTAGTCCTTTTATTCATCAGGGGTCGTCACAATGGAATGAACCGGCAAATGTTCCAGCATATTTTTTACGAAGCGGATGCCCTTCCAGCTGCAACCCAGTACTGGGAAACACCCATACATTCTCACATTCACACACACACTCATACACTATGTCCAATTTCATCCAATTCACTTATAGCGCATGTCTTAGGACTGTGGGGGAAACCGGAGCACCCGGAGGAAACCCACATGATCATGGGGAGAACATAACTCCACACAGAAATTTGAAAATCAAGTTGCCCAGCCGGGACTCGAACCAGCGACCTTCTTGCTGTTGGGCGACAGTGCTAACCACTGAGCCACCGTGTCGCACCATCCCAACCCCCCTCCCCAGTCATATTGCTTTTGCTTTAAAATGTACATTGTTGCTGTGGTTATATGGCACTTTGCATTTAACATATAATCCTGAATATTTATTCCATGACGTATCAATTTTCAATCAGTGTTCACATACTAACAATTCTGAACTTTGGAAAGAAGTGAAACAACTTTGTATATTTTCAGATATTAAAATATGTTCTCTTTCTCTGTTTATTTGAACCTTATTTGGCCCAGCACAAACTATGGCAGATGGGAGAATGTCTTAGAAACCTGTTTGAAATTTGACTTGGAAATGACGTATTTCATTTCAAGAGGTGTTATTACCCTCATATTTATTAGGCTATTTCTTTGATTTCATTGACAGTCAGAGTTTTTGGGTACATTTACAACATTAAAAAGCATCACAAAATCTTTTATTTTCATTTAATCATTTATTAATACATTGTAAAGATTAAAAGTATAACCACAGCAACAATATACATTTTCAAGTAAAGTAATATGACTGGGGAGGGGGCGGGGGTGGCACAGTAGCTCAATGGTTAGCACTGTCACCTCACAAAAAGAAGGTCTCTGGTTTGAATCCAGATGGCAGCTCTTTATGGAGTTTGCATGTTCTCCCCGTGTTCGCGTGGGTTTCCTCCGGGTGCTCCGGTTTCCCCCACAGTTCAAAGACATGCGGTACAGGTGAATTGAATAAACTAAATTGGCCGTAGTGTATGTGCGTAGATGAGTGTCTATGAATGTTTCCCAGTACTGGGTTGCAGCTGGAAGGACATCCGCTGTGTAAAACATATGCTGAATAAGTTGGCGGTTCATTCCACTGTGGCGACCCCTGATGAATAAAAGGACTAAGCCGAAGGAAAATGAATGAATGAATAAATGAATGAAATTGGCCGTAGTCTATGAGTGTGAATGTGAGAGTGAATGGGTGTTTCCCAGTACTGGGTTCTGGCTGGAAGGGCATCTGCTGTGGTTCATTCCAACAATCAAACTAATACTTTGTTCATTACAGAGGAAATAAGGCTCTTAAAGAGATGTCAAGTCACCTTGGATTGAATCTTGACACAGTGCCTCAAATTCGAGTAATCTAAGGTTAGGGTTTGCCTTAGGGTTGTTACCTTAATGTTCTTTGCACTTACTGAGTAGTACATACAGTACATGTAAATTACTTTTGAAGCCTTTGTAAAACAGTAGTCAACAAAGTTTATTTTAACAATTCTATACATGTTTTTTTTTTTTTTGGTAATAAGTGAACCATATAAGCTTTAAGAAAACACCTTCTTCCAATCCACCAAAACGAGAAATTAACAGCTACGGTGGACACGATGCTTCCCGGTCGAAAATGTTAAGCTGTATTTAATACCTGCAGGTTGACCCGTTCTCAGGTCCCACTTTATTAAAAAGAGATTCTGGAGCCACTGGCAGACTTTGTTCTTGCACATAATATATTCAGCGAGAGTGCCGCTATTTTTCTGCTTCATGTTACAAGCGATGTCCCCCTGCCCGCTTCATTTGTATTGAATAATGTCATGCTGTCGCAACCGCTGAAATATCGGCCACACAAAAACTCATACGAGACTCATTTAATTTGCAAGCCCATGTTTGCGTACACTCTATTATCAGCGGGCCACACCGCACTGCAGTTTTGTGGTCATCTCATGTCGTTTAATCATGAAAAGGTCTATCTCTCACACACACACACACACACACATACACACACACACACACACGCACACACACACACACGCACACACACACACACGCACACACACACACACACACACACACACACATATACAAAAAAGAAAACGAGTGCTTTGATTGATTGAAGAGGAAAAGACAACGAACACTTGAATTTGAAGAGTCATTTTTGGCTTTGACAGGGATGATAAACCAAGTATGAAACTGGGGGGATATGAACTTTGCTGGCTGTACTGTGAGAACCGAAAGACCAAAACAAATAATATGATGGAAATGCTTTCATTTGTTAACTCCACTAGATTTTTACATATAAATGTTTAATGTTATTTCAACTGCCCTGATAATATATTAAACAAATGAATGAACAATTACTATTGTTGTTGTCTTTGTACTTTTTTACTTTCTTTTTTGTCTTTGTATCTCTTACTGCTACTATTCTTGTTGTTTTAGACACTTAGGGCTTGCACTGAAAGAGATGGCAACACAAATTTGGTTGTATTTTGTACTGTGACAATAAAGATTCTGGTTCTGAGTGAGTGAATGAATGAAAAGAAAACGGTATTATGTAGTTTTACACATTTTGCCTCAGTGCTTACTAATTTACTTTTTTCTTACAAATCAAAGGCATGTGATGCAACAAACTTGCACACTGAACATAAAATGGATATCTGTTTAAATATCAGAGAGGGTCCTGCTGGCTTAGTCTGTTGCACGTTTGCTAATCTAGGATGAGAACGAATCACTATGTCAAGCCCAGTGTAGATAGTCAGGATAAGTGCTCATTTGCAGTATTTGTTAACATAACATAACATAACATAACATAACATAACATAACATAACATAACGAACATAACATAACATAACGAACATAACATAACATACACAACACAACACAACACAACACAACATAACAAACATAACATAACATAACATAACATAACATAACATAATGAACATAACATAACATTGCATAACATAACGGGCCTCACGGTGGCGCAGTGGGTAGCACGATCGCCTCACAGCAAGAAGGTCGCCGGTTCGAGCCTCGGCTGGGCCAGTTGTCATTTCTGTGTGGAGTTTGCATGTTCTCCCCGTGTTGGCGTGGGTTTCCTCTGGGTGCTCCGGTTCCCCCCACAGTCCAAAGACATGCGCTATAGGTGAATTGGGTAAGCGAAATTGTCCGTAGTGTATATATGTGTGTGAATGAATGAGTATAAATGTTTCCCAGTGATGGGTTGCAGCTGGAAGGGCATCTGCTGCATAAAAACATATGCTGTATAAGTTGACGGTTCATTCCGCTGTGGCAACCCCAGATTAATAAAGGGACTAAGCCGAAAAGAAAATGAATGAATGAATGAAAATAACATAACAAAACATAACATAATGTAGCGTAACGTAACATAACGTAACGTAACATAACATAACAAACGTAACGCAATGTAACATAATAACATAACATAACATAACATAACAAAACATAACATAACATAACAAAACATAACAAACGTAACGCAATGTAACATAACATAACATAACATAACGAACATAACGAAACGAAATGAAACGAACATAACAACATAACATAACATAACAAACGCAACGTAACGTAACGTAACGTAACAACATAACAAACATAACATAACAAACGCAACGCAACGTAATGTAACGTAACGTAACAACATAACATAACATAACTAACATAACATAACATAACAAACGTAACGTAACGTAACAACATAACAAACATAACATAACATAGCATAACATAACATAACATAACATAACATAACATAACATAACAAACGTAACGCAACGCAACGCAACGTACAAACATAACATGACATAACAAACATATTTTGTTAAATAAATGGCTGTACTCATTTATGCAGAGCACTGTATATGTATTTTTTCTCTAATCATTCATCTATTTTTTGTCTCTCTAATCTATATCTCCCTTATATTTAAATCTGAAATGGATATACATGAACATATATAAAATGATTGCTAATGAAATTAAACATACCTCTAATAGTTGGAAAGTGTAAATAGCAAAGAGCATGGAGTGACTGCAAAACACATTAATTTCTAGTAGCATTGACAATTAAATAACATATAGATCACTAGGATTAATCTTAGCCTAGAGCAGGCTAGCTGCAAAGAATAAATCTCCATAGTCACTTAATTTAGCCTGCTTTCATGCAACTGAGTCAGGGCTAAATTCAGCCAGGATAGCCTCAAAATCCCAGCTTAATCCCCTATCTTACTTTTGTGCAATACCCCTCTGATAGTAACTTTTTAAGACACCAACACTAGCTCATGCTGTCATGTGCAAATAAATAAATATAAATAAAATAACAAAAATTACATTCAAATGTAAATGATTTTCATCTAACATCAGAAACTTTTCAGCTTATTTTTGTGGAATTGTCTAAATAAACCCTAGTAAAGTATGGAGTGCCACAAGGATCTGTCTTAGGCATTCTGCTATTTCATAAATGCATGCCTCTTGGTATTATTATTACAAATTATAGGATTAGGAATTTTGCCAGCCTGATTTCACCACATAGGGCATGTTGCTGAATTAACAGCTATGTTGATTCTGGAACAACATTCCAATCAGCCAATCAGAATTAAGGGATATGTTTACCGTTTATGTTAAGTTTAGGCTTTAAGTTTATGCACTTCTACATGATTGTTATACAACTATTATTGCCCTCTGATTTTAGGAATAATTTACAGTTATGGCTGTGTTTAGGGATAGGGAATAGGTATGGGTTACATTTTCCAACAAAAATTATGTTCCAGGATTAGCATAGATGTTAATCCAGGATCGCATCGTACTTGGCAAAATCATGACATGCTTAGGAATTTCATTGGACCCTTTATTAAAAATACCAAACGTCAATTGTGTGGGTTTAAAATGTGAAAGATAGAAGTGGAAATTATGTTGCCGCCGATAACCTAGTGGTCAGAAGGTCAGCATATAGTGCAACTGTCTCGAGTTTGAATGCCCCTCTCTCTTTCCAATTCCTGTCAATATCCACTGTCCTATCATAATAAATACACGTATGTCCTTAAAATCATATTATATTGGCAATGGTTTAAATTTAACACTACGTTTTTTCAAGTGATCAGGTGCTGCGGTTGCTCCGTTCTGCTCTAGCATCTGTTTAGGCCCAGTCCAGTTGTCATGCATGAAGTGCAAATCGAAGCAGTTCATAAATGCCTTTCATCAACTTAACATCTGTTTGACTTGTCTTTCTTTTGTCCATCGTCCAATGCATTACCAGCTCGATCAGTGCCTAGATAAACAGTTGAGAGTTTGGGGAACCGACCATGGCAGATGTATTTATAGTGATGTTCTTGGCCGTATATGTTCAGGAGCCCATCCGCTTGAATATGTTGTAGCACACTACATACAATCACTCTCCCGACAGCCCTAAAAATGATTGATAATAGAAGACAGCCTATTTTATAACCCCTTGTGTTGTCGTTCAAGCCTTGGCCGGCCGCCAAAAGGTTCCTGTGGATCTTTGCTTGTCCTTGCTGGTGTACTTTACAACCAGGAGAACAAACAAAGGTGACAAATTACACCAGCTCTTAAACAGCTATTATCCTGCGCTTACGATTCTAGTAAAGCATCCATCTCTTATGACCAGCTCATGCATCTACGCCTAATGCATGGGAATTTTCTGACGCTAATAAATCGGCTTTGATATAAAAACATCACTGTGCTAAATGTTCAGTAAATGTAATCACTGGCCGCATAAATAGATTAGCGTCCATTCGAATAAATGTATTTATTAAACAGCTTTCCTTTAAATACAGGGCAGGCTGTAAATTTTGATCTATATTCCTGCAGGCCACCTGGTAAAGTTTAAACTTTATGGATGTTATATAACGGGAAGAATTTATGATCTGCCCTGAACTTCACCTGTATTTTGGAACATTGCTAATGCACGAGTTTTACATGTGAAGCCCACGCATGGCTGCTTATAATAAACCATTTTAAAGCTAAGCGATAGAGGTGTGCAACAATTTAGTTGTGATTTGTTTACTGAAAACACTAACCTTACAAGATGCCATTTACGACCGTGCTGTAAACTTGACCGCTTTCACTTGAAACAGGCCTTGCAACAGAATGGGCCTCCACCTGTGCACAGAAAACAGCCCGTCCACCATAAACACACTGTGCGCCGTGTTCGACGCATAAACATAAACCAGCTTTAAGCTACTATGGATTTGTTTGGAGAAAAAAAGACAAACTTTGCCATGTAAAAAAAATGCAAATAAAATGTAAGTCACCAAATGTTCAAAGTCCCCAAACGTCTTGTTTAGTAAATGATTGTAGAAAATCAATATGACATTTGCACATGACATTTTAAACAATTTTGGTGGCATTTTTGCACCAAAACCATTTATTTTCCAACCCTGGAGTGTAAACGCCTTGCACTTACTCATGCATTTATACTATACTGCGTGCTGTTTGTAAATGCAATAACGCTTCCAAAATGCTGTACCAAGCCGACCAATCACAGAGTTTGCGCTACACGTCATCGTGATGTGTAGTTACATTTTTGGAGAGGTTTGCGTCAGCGTCGGCGTCAGCCACAGAGAGGGGTCTGCGACCGCTCGACGGCTGCACAGGACCATACACGTGCGCTTCACGCAGAAGTATAAATCAGCCTTAAGAGCATCTCAGAGCAACAAAGTAATGTTTCTTCATTCAATTTATTTATCAAAGTACAAGTCAGACCTAAATGAATCAGCCATTTTTAACAAATCATTTGACCAAATCATTCTGCGACTCGGTAAGACAGCAATTTGTTGCCACCTACTGGTGGTTTAGTTTTACTTGTAAATCAAATTAAATTCGTATGATGAGGCCAATTTGCAGACAGAATGAAATAAAAGATAAAACAGATCCTTATAGACTGTGTGGCAATATTATTATTGTTTTTATATCACATAACTACAACTTTTTAAAACAACAACGTTAGGGCATTATATAATATGCCATAACTTCTAAAGTACTATGATAAGAAGTAATGCATCTGGCTGTATAAATCCCATCATGCTCAAATTGGAAGTAAGGGGCAGCCATTAAAGGGTTGGTTCACTAAAAAATTAAAATTATGTTATTGATTACTCACTCTCATGTTGTTCCAAACGCCCGAGACCTTTGTTTGTGTTCAGAACTCAAATTAAGATATTTTAGGTGAAGTCTGAGCTCTCTTATGCTGCCTAGACAGTCCAGAAAAGGTACCAGAACAACCCTCAAAACAGACCATATGCCTTCAGTGGTTCTATAGGAATACTATCAAGCTACAAGAAGACTTTTGTGGACACATAAAACTTTCATGAGCACTATGCAGTAACATATTTCTAGACTTTGAATGAATTAGAAACCTTGCTGTCTATAGAGGATGAAGAAGCTCTCGAATTTCACCTATAAAATATCTTAATTTGTATTTCGAAGACAAAGGTTTCAGGGGGTTCGAATGACATAAAGGGTGAATAATTAATAACATAATTTTCATTTTGGGAGAACTAACACTTTAATATGTTTTTAATCCTGCT
This sequence comes from Danio choprae, assembly GCA_903798125.1. NCBI lineage: Eukaryota > Metazoa > Chordata > Actinopteri > Cypriniformes > Danionidae > Danio > Danio choprae. The sequence goes on along the minus strand of CAIGQW010055747.1, from coordinate 885,593 downwards.
TGTCTGTTATCATTGTGTTTATTTAAACAGGAAAGTGAGTGCCAGTAAATAAGGAGTGCTGCAAGGATCTGTTTTAGGCCCTTTGCTGTTTAAGTTAATTTAGGAATTACAACATATTGTGTTTGATGTAAGCGATTACAATACAATTCCCATCTAGAAGTGGAACTTATTTTTCATATCACATTTCATTCGTAATAGTTACACCATAACAAGTCATTAAATTTAACATAAAAGGTCTTTGAAAAGACTTTCAAATTGCAAATGCGTTCTCTCAACTTCAGTCAGTGTTGTGCAGTGTGTAGATGTCAAGTATGTGTTTTGAATTTGTTGCTAATTACACATTAACCCTGGGCTTTCATTCGCCTCCAAACCAAGACATGAAGTATACATAAACATGACTCTGTACGTCACGCGGATCGGTAAACTGGTTAAATATGAGTTCATCATGACTCCCGCTACAAATTTTATTCTTTGACACTTTCTTCAGCGCACGACGATGAGTTTTACGGGTGACTGTCTTAAATAGCATCTTTTTATTCTGCTTCCAATTTCTCGGAGGAGACCCCAGATGAATTGTTACAAGATGTCGAGCCTTAAACATTTCCTGGACGTCTAGAGTTATTAAAAAAGATACTGCACAGAGCAAGGGTTGCCTTTTTTTTCTGACTCGATTATGACGGTGACTTGCAGAATGACGGATTTCATAAAGCTTACAGGGTGAGAAGGGGATGCTGGGATAGATTAACCTTGAGAAGTCATTGCATACTGAAAACCCAGTTATCTGACGGAAAAGCGTCGGCCTCTTGGGAGGTTCAGGCTTAGGTAAGGACAGACACGGACAGGGGCCGGTATCCAGCGTGTTTCTGAATGATGTTGGAAAGCTTGCCGTAAGTCAGGTCAAGTGTGTTTCTGATTGAAAGTGTTAATAGAAACCTCCTGTTGCACACACACATACGTCACATGCAGATCTCCAGAACACACACTCTTATCACCAGTAAAAACGTAGCGATGATGACAGTTCTGTAGAAATGAGAGCCTGTGAGCTGATGTAATTGGGTCATGCAAAGTTAAACCGGTTCCTTTTACTAGTAGACGACCAGAAATGTTCGCTACTTCACCCCAGATGCATATTTTGCTTCAAAATCACACTGTGTACATGTTGGAAAATTAACAGGGAGTTTATTGGAGAAAAGATGGCACCAAAATAAATGAACATATCAATTAATGTGGCCAAAAAAAGTCTGTGAGTTAATATGTATAGCTAGTTAAGCAAACCCATACACGCGAGACTAGATATTATCTAGATATCAGCACGTTTGCAAGTTTCATATTGATTTTATTGAACCGTTTACTAAACCTCAGGTTAAAATTTGGTGACTTGCATTACTAACACATTTATTTGTTGCCTACTAACAACTGCTTACAACTTATGAAGTTGTTACTACTAAGAAACCCATAGTATGACCATTTCCACGTCATTGGGAGTGTAGTGCACTATTCTGCACTTCTGAATGGCTGTATTTAAATGTTTCTGTCACATAGTGTCTGATGTAAACAAACAAATTGCATGGAGTATTGTTGGGTCTGGATAGGACACGGTGTAAGTCTGACTGTCTTCAACATTGGTAATTGGAAACAAACAGTTTTAGATGGTGTGTGTTACATCAAAGAATTCAAGACCTGCCCGCAGTGAGACGATTAGTTCCCAGCGGATCATTGATTTCCATTGAAGAGGAACTGGTGCTGTAATAAAGCATACAGTTGATAACATGTGTGAACATGCAGAGCGTTTTAAGACCCCTCCCCCCACGAGTGTTCCAGCAACCCACGCAGTTCCCTTAACAAATATGTCCAGCAGCCCAGGACCATATGCACACGCTCCCCATGGGAGTCTCTTCACAACACAGTATATATTATTAGTTGTGCTTGTTAGGACACATTATCATTGCTCAAACTTGTGGTTAGCATTTTTTGAAAAGTGTTCAACTTTGAAGTTCAAAACGCATCCCGCATGTTTATGCTACGGAGGAAAAAACGGAGAAAAACAAAAACAAAGACGCTGCTTTGACGACTGTTTATTAACACTTTTTTTTTTTAAGTGCATTTTAAAGGCTTCAATTGTTATGTTTTAATATGTTGTTGTACCTTAAGGATATGAGTTCCATCAGAAGTTAATATAT
>CAIGQW010055747.1:833201-860204 GCA_903798125.1 Danio choprae | reverse complement strand
TTTTTATTTATTTGTTTATTTATTTATTTATTTATTTATTTATTTATGAGATATCCAAATTGAACATGACATCTATGATTAACATTTTATTTTTAATAACTGCAGCTTTATGATGATTAATATATACAATTTACTTAAAAAGAGAAAGATTGTTAAATCTAAGGGAAGTTTACACTTTAATCTCATTTAACTACACTATATGTAAGAATACATCATAATACAAATTTTACTATTGTAAAACTGTCATTTAGAAACTGACAAATGGGTAAAACCAAGTGGCTTGAAGCCCAGTGGCAAAGTATAAATATTTCAAGTGACAATTATTGTATTAATCACTTTTGTTAAGTTTTTTTTTTTTTATTTGCCATTAAATTGTTCTTATTCTACATATGCCTGATCTGACAGTTCTTTGGCAAATCAAGCTAAATAAATCTGGTAAAAGAAATGAATCTGAAGTACAAACTGTTTAACGCCTCTAATGTTTAGATCCTGTTTAAAAAGAAAACGAAACAAGACAAAAAATCGTACTGATCCCAAACTTTTGAGTGGTTTATCACCCTCAAGGCATAACATGTATGTTTGATTAGTTGTAAAAGTAACAACGCACCTCTCGTTTTTGGAGTGTCATTGATGTCCATAGCACAAACAGTGCTGAATAAATTGAGTGCACAGGTTTATTACTGAAGGTTGCAGGTTTATAAGTTGCTAAAGCAGAGTATCAGCCATAGTAATAGTGATGCTAGCCTTAGCAACCATCCCCAGCGAGCTTCAGTGGACGAAATCTTCTGTTATCTCTAACATATGTGAAATTGAATTCTAGATAGAGGCCAAAAGGACCGTCAGGTGTCCATATTTCATTTTCACAACCACGGGTTCTCCAATTTCGGCCCATTTCTGTCTCACGTTTCTACTGAGTAATGACAAAGGTTAAAGGTGACAGGCTGTTGTTTTCCTGTGAAAAACGTGATGCTCGGAAAATCAAATCTTAACAATCTGGATGTTTTTGTTGTTTTTTTCCACCAAATAAGACATCAAAATCATGATGAAACGAATGCATTGTGAAAGTTTTCTTGAAGTGTTGCTCAAAACTCCTTGTGAAAGCAGTGATGCGGCATCATTCAGATGCAGCAGGCAATTTATGTGTCATGTTTTCACTGCCACTGTATGACTTCTTAAAGGAACACTCCACATTTATTAGAGTTTTTTTTTAAAATTGGCTCATTTTACAAAGTTAAACAGTTGAGTTTCACCATTTTTTAATCCAATCAGCCGATATATGGGTCTGCACTTTTAGCTTAGCTTAGCATAGATCATTGAATCGTATTAGACCATTAGCATCTTGCTCAAAAAAACCAAAGAGTTTTGATACTTTTCCTATTTAAAGCTTTTCTGTAATAATGTGTACTAAGACCAATGTGAAATGAAAAGTTGCTATTTTCTAGGTCAATAAGGCTAAGAACTATACTGTCATTCTGGCGTAATAATCAAGGTATTTTGCTGCCGTACTATGGCTGCAGCAGATGCAATAGTATTATACAGCGCCTGAAAATCATGCAACAATAGAGACATTTGTGAGAGAGGATTCACAACTAATTTCAGGCACTGTGTAATATCATTGCGCCTGTTAAAGCCATGGTACAGCAGCAAAATTCATTGATTATTACGCCGAAATGAGAGTATACAATAGTTCCTATAGACATATCGGCCTTGAAAACAGGCAACTTTTCACTTTTCAATCTTAGTACAAAATGTAATTACAGAAGTGTCGGGCTCTAAATAGGAAAAATTTCAAAACTGTTTGCTCATTATTTGAATGAGATGCTAATGGTCTAATCCGATTCAATAATCTATGCTAAGCTAAGCTAAAATTGCAGGCCCATATATTGTCTGAATGGATTGAAAAATGGCAAAACTCTTTGGTCATTTTTTGAGTGAGATGCTAATAGTCTAATCCGATTCAATGATCTATGCTAAGCTAAGCTAAAAGTAGGAATGGGTTCCAAAATGGTAAAACACAGCAGTTTAACTCTAGAGGAATAGTAAAATGTGCACATTTTCCCCCAAAAAGTGAAGTGGTCCTTTAAGAACTGCAATGTTTTGCATTTGTTAAAAAAAAAAGAAAGAATGGTTTGTAAAAAAAATAAAAAATGAATGGTTTTAAGATTTATTAGTCACTATTTCCTGAGAAAATTCATCCTGGTCTAATAAGATTCAATGATCTATGCTAAGCTAAGCTAAAAGTGCAGACCCATATATCAGCTGAATGGATTCAAGAATGGTAAAACTCTTTGGTAATTTTTGAGTGAGATGCTAATGGTCTAATCCTATTCAATGATCTATGCTAAGCTAAGCTAAAAGTGCAGACCCATATATCAGCTGAATGGATTCAAAAATGGTAAAACTCTTTGGTCATTTTTTTAATGAGATGCTAATGGTCTAATCCGATTCAATGATCTATGCTAAGCTAAGCTAAAAATGGAAACAAGTTAAAAAATGGTGGTCATTTTTTTAAGTGAGATGTTAATGGTCTAATCCAATTTAATGATCTATGCTAAGCTAAGCTAAAAGTGAAAACAAGTTAAAAAATGGTGGTCATTTTTTTAAGTGAGATGCTAATGGTCTAATCCTATTCAATGATCTATGCTAAGCTAAGCTAAAAGTGCAGACCCATATATCAGCTGAATGGATTCAAAAATGGTAAAACTCTTTGGTCATTTTTTTTATGAGATGCTAATGGTCTAATCCGATTCAATGATCTATGCTAAGCTAAGCTAAAAATGGAAACAAATTCAAAAAAGGTGGTCATTTTTTTAAGTGAGATGCTAATGGTCTAATCCAATTCAATGATCTATGCTAAGCTAAGCTAAGCTAAAAGTGGAAACGAGTTCAAAAATGGTAAAACTCAGCAGTTTAACTCTAGGGGGAATCATAAAATGAGCCTTTTTTTAAAATTGGAGTGTTCCTTTAAGATCTGCAGTGTTCTGCATGTGTTAAAAGTTCCTCTGAAAACCTCTTGTTTTTAAGATCTATCAGTCCCTTTTTCCTGAGAAAAGTCATTCTGGCATAAAACAAGAAAAGAGGAAAAGAAAAGAAAAATCAGTGAGCAGATCGCCTCCCATTGATCTCCAAGCACCGTTGATTCCCGCTTTCTAAAGAGCGTTTTTTTTGTTTGTTTGTTGTTGTTTTTTCGGGGAAAGCTGCCTACTGCACTCAGGCATGGAAGAAGACGATGGCAAATTGATGCTCCTTGCTGCGAGCGTCGCTCAGACCCTCAGATGCATTTTATGTGTAGAAGGCCTGTTTTCTCTTGTTTACCAAAAAGCTCTTCTCGCAGAGTGGATAACAACCCTGAACAAACATGACTCTCAGCTGATGCACAGGCCACACGGCGAGCGCATGGAGATGATACTCATTACCGCATTGGCTCGCAACAGAAATAACACTGACACTGTTCAATCCTCCAACAATGTCAGGAGAAAAGTCTTTAATAAAACTCAGTGACTGGCACAGCATACGTGGATGGAACAAAATAAAGGATCAAAGTTGGAGACATTACTTTGAAACTGTACTTTGTCAAGCTACAAGATTAGTTAAACTGCAGTTCGGGAGAAAAGCACTGCTAAAGATGGAGTGGAGATATAAATGGATGCAGCGTATTTTGCAGTATGTAATTATGGATTATAGAAATTATTTTTTAAAGCAGTGTTCAAGGTTTCCACACTTGGCACCAAATTAATTTCCCAAGCTGTTCCTGTTAATAATAGAGTCAGTGCGACATGGTGGCTCAGTGGTTAGCACTGTCGCCTCACAGCAAGAAGGTCGCTGGTTCGAGCCCCAGCTGAGACAGTTGGCATTTCTGTGTTGAGTTTGCATGTTCTCCCCGTGTTGGTGTGGGTTTCCTCCAGGTGCTCCGGTTTCCCCCACAGTCCAAAGACATGATCTATAGGTGAATTGGCCGTATTGTATGTGTGTGAATAAGCGTGTATGGATGTTTCCCAGTACTGGATTGCAGTTGGAACATATGCTGGATAAGTTGTCGGTTCATTCCGCTGTGGCAACCCCTGATGAATAAAGAGACTAAGCTGAAGGAAAATGAATAAATGAATGAATAATTGAGTCATTTGATGACTATACATGGATTTTATACAAATCACTGTCAAATATCAGTCTGTCCAAGATATACTTTAGAGCTGAAGAGGACTAGCAAAATTAATATTCACTATATACCACAGGTATCTATTCCAGTTCCTGGAGGGCCGCAGCTCTGCACAGTTTAGTTCCAACCCTAATTAAACACACCTGATCAAACTAATTGAGTCCTTCAGGCTTGTTTGAAACCTACAGGTAAGGGTGTTGAAGCAGGGTTGGAGCTAAACTGTGCAGAGCTGCGGCCCTCCAGGAACTGGAATTGACACCTGTGCTATATACTATAACAAGTGATTAGTTGCTGTACTAAAGCAACAATTTGACTTTACTTAAAAAAGCAAGTACACTGATTGTAACTGTCAAGTTGACTTATTTTTTTAAATTATGCACATAGTTAATTTATTTAAAATATTAGGGCAATGCAGGGCCTCACAGTGGCGCAGTGGGTAGCACGTTCGCCTCACAGCAAGAAGGTCGCTGGTTCGAGCCTCGGCTGGGTCAGTTGGCGTTTCTGTGTGGAGTTTGCATGTTCTCCCTGTGTTGGCGTGGGTTTCCTCCAGGTGCTCCGGTTTCCCCCACAAGTCCAAAGACATGCGGTACAGGTGAATTGGGTAGACTAAATTGTTTGTAGTGTATGAGTGTGAATGGGTGTGTATGGATGTTTCCCAGTGATGGGTTGCAGCTGGAAGGGCATCCGCTGCATAAAACATGTGCTGGATAAGTTGGCGGTTCATTCCGCTGTGGCGACCCCAGATTAATAAAGGGACTAAGCCGAAATGAAAATGAATGAATGAATGAATTAAGGCAATGCATTTAATCATTTTTTAAGTCGATTAATCGCTGTAAAAGTAACAAGTTTACTTACTTATTTTAAGTAAAGTCAACTAATCACTATTTTTGCGGTGTATAAATGTCATTGACTTTTTCATAACCATTTAAGAATTTTCCAGCCTACATTGTTGAAATTCCCTAACACTTCCAGGTCATCCCTAACTAAACAAATCAAATAACTCAATTGGGGTTTTCACTTTTGAAACATTCATTCATTCATCTTCGGCTTAGTCCTTTATTCATTAGGGGTCGCCACAGCGGAATGAACTGCCAACTTATCCAGCATATGTTTTACACAGCGGATGCCCTTCCAGCTGCAACCCAGTACTGGGAAACACCCATACTCACTCATCCATACTCGTTCACTACAGCTAATTTAGTTCATCCAATTCACCTATAGTGCACGTCTTTGGACTGTGGGGGAAACCGGACCACTCGGAGGAAACCCATGCCAACATGGGGAGAACATGCAAACTCCACACATAAATGCCAACTGACCCAGCCGGGACTCGAACCAACGACCTTCTTGCTGTGAGGCGACAGTGCTAACAACTGAGCCACCGTGTCACCCACTTTTGAGACATCGCTTTTTAAATATAGTAAATACAAGAAGCACACCACACTTGTTCCCTGGCTAACTATTGATTGCCATTTCTATTACCTGGAGTTGTCGGATGTCATTGAAAATTCAGAACAAGTGACTCACTGGAAAAACAAGAGCATTAACAAACAATAGCTTCTGAAATCATACTCGGTGCCCCAAAAAAGGAAGAAAACATGACAGTGGACAATCCATGCCATCAGTTTTATCAGCAACAATACAATATTACTCCAGCTTGTTCAAAACTACGTGTCTTTATTAGTTAATGTCACAGATGTGAACTTGTGAAGGCCTGAAAAAAAGGGAAAAGTAACTTCCACTATGACACAGCAATGCCCATTGTCAATTGTAAACCAACATAACACCCTACATCGAATGGATTGTGCTTTTGAAAAAAGGCTGATATTGTGTAGTCTGACCCTGGAATAATAATGTTTCATGGAATACACACAAGGATGGCCCAATATCAATACACAATAGCTATGCTTCCATCTAAAGATGCGAATTAAACATATGTGCAAAACATGGAATGTCACATAAAATATTTACCAATACAGCAATGAGTCAAAGAAAACATAATCGTCACTTCCTGATACACTAGCACCATATATCATAAAGAAAAATGGAATTTGCTGTGATAGAAGAAGCCATCACTTGCGTCCCAGAAGACACAAGGCAATGGACAGTGGCTTTTATGGGTGTTCACATCGGACGAGGCTTGCGCTAATAGATTGCACTATTTGTGGGTACTTCAACATTTTGCATTCACTTGCGTCATTTGTGCATCAGATTTGCTTCATTCACACATCAAATCACAATAGACATGGATTTGCATCATGGGAGGGGTGTCTGTCTCAAAATGGCTGGATTTGAATGGATTTTATTGAAAGAGTAGCTGCACTTTATGTGCTTTAGGAAGGCTGAAAAATGACGTAAATTTGTCATTATTGTTTGGGTCCATCAGATCCTTCAGAGGTGAACCCAGCTTGGTGAGTTAAACTCCTCCAGAAGCTGTGCTTGGATGTCGGCCACTTTCAGTGACTTCTGACTGAGCTGGTCCCAGTGTGATGAGCTGTTGTCTAGTGTCAGCAGGAGGATTTCCCCTCTGGACACCAGCAACAGGCGATACGTCATAATCATGCCCTCACTAGAGCAAGCTCCTGATTAAAGTGGAGCAAATGTTTGCCAAAGTTCAGATTATTTTTTAAATCGGGCGATTTCTGCGAGTCGTGTTAAACGCCTGAAACGCTCAATTCGAGACATGTCATACGCTCAAATCGCATCTTTCGCACCGCCTCATTTGTGCTGTAACAATGGTTGGATCCAAATGCAGATTTATTTAGCAGTAGTCAGGCAGGTTAATACAGAAGCAAACTGCAGCATAAGGGTAATCCAAAAGAGTAGTCGTAGTCACATGCGAAGAGGTCAAGGCAGGAGGCAAAACAACATAAACAGTAAAACAAACAAAGGGTAAAAAAAACACGGTAAGACAACACAGGAAAATGATTTGTAATGCTCACTTACAGATAACAAGACTCAGCAATGGATATGTGTGTGTGTGTGTGTGTGTGTGTGTTGTATATATAGTCAAAGTAATCAGCTGTGTGTGTGTGTGTGTGTGTGTGTGTGAGTGTGAGTGTGTGTGAGTGGGTGGGTGGGTGGGTGGGTGACCAGGAACTGGTGTGTGAGTGCAGGGCATGATGGGGCATGTAGTTATGTTAAGTGGCAGATGTGATGTATAGAGTGCCCTCTAGCGTGTCTTAGCAACTGTGATATGTGCGATTAGAGCCGCAGGATGTCTAATCAGGTCTTTGCTTTGACGTCACATGTGAGAGGGGAGTTTGAGCTCAGGTAGATCTCAAGAACTCCCCTGCTGTAGTAGCTAATGAACAGATAGTGATTGCTCTTGAGATGATTACTTACTATGTCTATGATGCCGATTTGGATTAGTCAGTTAACTTAAGTTGCATGTTTTTGGACGGTGGGAGGAAACCGGGGAACCTGTGGAAACCCACGTGAGCACGGGGAGAACGTGTAAACTCCACACAGAAAGGTCAGCTGGCTTGGTAAGAACTAAAACCAGTGACAATCTTACTGTGAGGCAACAGTGCTAACCACTGGGCCACCATGCCACCCATCTAGGAAAGGAGGAGTAGGGGTGGCAGGGGGGATTCTTCAAAACGAAGATGGCTGTGATATGAAACTTAGGGTATTTATAGTGGCTTAGGAATCGTCTGATTGGTGAATCATGAATTGGATAATGCGGGACCAGCCGCAGCAATCATAAGCACTAATCCTCTCGAAATTAGTTTATAAATAAACTTCACCTAATACTCAGATAAAAAAAAAATGTCTGCCCATTTTGCGCATAAAATAATTGCGCATAAAATAGCTGGATGGAATCGTGGCTAATGTGAGCCATTACAATAAGAACAACAAGGTTTTATGAGCTTATATGTATTGTACCTATATATTGGTAACATGACAGGCTCTAGGTGCATCTGAAGATTTTTTTAAATAATAAGTCGTGGCAGCAATCTACCACTTGGTCACATTAGAGACTACACTACTTAAAATATAGTTACTCAAGTAGCGTCACTACTTTAAGTAAGTGGCTTCTACAAAATGGCATTGTGCCCCAGAATGAAAGAAATGAGGTTGTGCAATCAAAGAAAGAGTTTTCATTCCCCTTTAGGTGACCTTAAGGAACAATTCAAGTATTTCCAAGCCTGCACGCACACTACAATCCACGCCAATGAGGGTGGGGAGAAGTTCCCAGTGTTTCAGATGATACTGAGATTGCTTCTGTTTTTAATATGATGTCCCTTACGCTCTCTTAATATGCAATCTGCTTTTATCTTTACCAAACGTCTCCCACACTCATTCATCCACCGCAGACTCGTTACGGGTGATAGGAAGTGAACAGCAACAGTTGGCTCGGGTCCAGCCCCGGCCGAGGGGATTTAATAAATATGATCTTTCCCACTGTAATATTTCATTTCTGCTATCGCGTACGCCATCGCATGTGTACGTCTCCATGTTCTCTCGCTGCATCACAAGCGAAGGTGCCCTTTAGAGAAGGACAGCAAAGCCAAGTAAACACTCAGAAACTTGCAAGAGAAAGTAGGCCACGCTGGGATTTTTTTGTTTGTGGGGGGTTTTATAGTAGAGAAGAGTCATTTCAATGAATGTCAGCGGAGAAACATGCATGGCCTACTAATTATTAGAGTCAAAGCAGATGACTTTGCACGCGCTCAAACATTATTACAGAGAGGAACAGACTTCAGGCATATTAAATAACACTGACGGCACCATCAGTCAAAGTAGACGTCAGAGATCGGAATCAATCCAGTTCATATGAAAGCCATATGCAGCAGGCTTATCTACATATTCATATGGGTACTTGTCATTAATAATCGTATAACGCGCCTGGGTGTCTCCATGGCGATGCAATATAATGCGGCGAGGACAGGAAACAGAGTAGAACGGCTGATGAGAGAAGAGCATGTGGAATCGGCCAGATCTGAGGCCTCGTGGGACAAATCAGAAGCGAGATGAATATGGATTTCCATTAGCGCGTGAAACGCCTTCTTCGCAGGTGATTTGTTCTGAAATATCTGCAAGTGAATCTCTTTTACTTCCGCGTTTCCGTCATTTGCGAGACAGGGTTTTCTTTTCCGTTTTGGTGTCCCCGGGCGGGCGACGTTGAAAATTAAAATGCAGTTGAGTGAAGTGGCAAGCAGCAATCGCCTCATCTTTTCCTGCACACCTCTCACTATCTCTTACCTCTTTTTTTTAAACAGATAAAGCAAAAAAAGAGAGAGAGCGGGGAGATTGTTGAAGCATCAGTCATGACCCGGTGCTAATGATCTCTCATCAAAGCTCGAGTGGGATCCACGTTTATGAACACGCATGGTGGGTGCCTGCAGCAAGAATCACCAATGAGCCGATAACGAAGCTGTGCGTACAGAATATCTCCAGTCTCTCTCTCTCCAGAGGAATTGATGCGAGCTTGACACACGCACATCATGAAAAATTCCTGAAAATAGCTCAGGATACCGGTGTTTTTCTTCGCAGGGTGCCGACATGTCAGGAGAAATGGAAATAGTGGCAGTTGAGGTATTTCTGATTGCAAAATAGCCTGAATTACAAATAAGCCAGCCCGACATGCAACCTGACATCGCAGCTTGTTACGATATTCTGCCGACAAGTCTGAGCCGGTCGCTCTCCTAGTGACGGTACACATTAGTCCTGTATGGATACTGACAGATTACACATTCCTGTCTAAACACAAGTGTCTCATTTCAGGGCACTAAGGCAGAGGGATTCTCTGTGTTTGTGGCAGGTTTGTCCTGATTGCGAAACAGTACAGCAATTTGTTCCCTCAGGTTTGTTGTCTACTACGGAAATAGTTTTTTATAAGCTCTATTCGGGTGGGATTAGTGTTAGATAGGGAGATGGGGTGATGTAATAATTACCAAAGCTTCTGTGTGGTTTTAATCCTGTTCAAATTGGCCTTGTCAGATTTTTTTTCTGAGCCAATAAAGATTACAGTGTTTTTCATTCATTAAAATGGCCTGGGGCGGCACAGTGGCTCAGTGGTTAGCACTGCCGCCTCAAAGCAAGAAGATCACTGGTTCAAGTCCCAGCTGGGCCAGTTGGTGTTTCTGTGTGGAGTTTGCATGTCCTCCTCGTGTTTCCTCCATAGTCCAAACACATGCGCTATGGGTGAATTGGATGAAGTAAATTGGCCATAGTGTATGAGTGCGTATGTAAATGCGAGAGTGTATGGGTGTTTCCCAGTACTGGGTTGTGCCTGGAAGGGCATCCACTTATGCCAGAGTAGTTGGCGGTTCATTCTGCTGTGGCCCCCTCTGATAATCAGGGACTAAGCAGAAGTATAGTGAGTGAGTGCTGAGGAATTCAATGATAAAAAAGCTTGTAAATATTAAGAAATAGGTTAAAAGCTTATGAATAGTCTTTTTGCGGCCATGTAGACATATAACCCTTATTGAGCATCGCTCACTTCAACTGGATTTTGACTATTGAGAAGATACCAGAAAAGTTGGGGAGAATGATGGCACCTGTGGATTTACGAGCCATTTTGACATATTTTATAGTGGTAAAATGTAGGTTTTATGGCCTAATATGATTTAGTGACAGAATACTGCAGGTCAAGTGTTAACCTGTGACATTAGTTAATAAAAAAATCCTAAAAGTAGAACTCTGAAACAAAGCTGCACAACAGATTGTCCTGTGTTTTGTCAGAAATCAATTTTTGTGTTTCATGTTTATTTTTTAACGTGTATTAATGCTTTTGAATTGCATTATGGGACCTTGATCTTTCTTTCAACAAACTTTTAACCTTGAAAAGTAAAAAAAAGTGACTTTTATTAACATTTTTATTAGTTTAAAGTGATATATTGTCTGGGTTGGTGTTATGTATTACTTGGCAATAGCCTTGTAATGAACTGCCAGTGCATTTTCTGTTATTCCACAGATTTGTTTCTCTATATATTATTTCTTATACATTATTCATTCATTTTCTTTTCGGCTTAGTCCCTTTGTTAATCTAGGGGCGCCACAGCGGAATGAACCGCCAATTTATCCAGCATATGTTTTATGCAGCGGATGCCCTTCCAGCTGCAACCCATCTCTGGGAAACATCCATACACACTCATTCACACACACACACTCATACACTGCGGCCAATTTAGCTTACCCAATTCACCTATTCCGCATGTCTTTGGACTTTGGGGGAAACCGGAGCACCCGGAGGAAACCCACACGAACATGGGGAGAACATGCAAACTCCACACAGAAACGCAAACTGACCCAGCCGAGGCTCGAACCAGCGACCTTCTTGCTGTGAGGCGATTGTGCTACCCACTGCGCCACCGCATCACCTTCGTATACATTATATCATTTTAAACTACTAAAATGTCAATAAAAGTCACTTTGTTAAACTGTAGACGTCGACAGAGCAGAGGTCAAGGTCCCATAATGCAATCATAACCGCAAATAAACACTTGAGAACCACAGAATACGGAAACGGTTAACTAACAGACGTTTTTACATTGCAGTACACATTTCAGAGGCATTGCTTATCCTCTCCTAACTGATGATAAACATTACACGTCCACAGTATCAATTGCTTTACAGACGTTTGTCTTGAAAACTAATCCCTTTCAAATAAGCGTATAGGTTTTAGAACAGCTATTAAAGATAGTCATTGAGAATCAGACTGCAGCATCTGACATTTCTACTGTCAAACCTTCAAGCGTTCATGTCTTTCCATCATCTGGTCCTTAGACACTCAGAGGTCAAGCTGCTTTTCAGGAAAAACATCAAAAGGTCAAAAGTTTATCACAGAGAATCAAAAGTCCCCCTTCTAGCACAAAGACGACAGTGGACAATGGACGAAGATGTAGATAATGCATAAACAATATGGTCAGTTTCAATCATTGTTCAGAAGTAGGAACTCAGTGTTATTTTCAATAGATTCTGCACTGGCTTTCAGAACAAAGGAATTGAGCAGAAAACCAAGAGATTGCAAAATAGATAATAGATAGAGTCATTGATTTCATTTAAATGCAATATTCCCTTCACAGAACTTTGCAGTTTTTACCATTTCACATAATGGTTAATTATATCTCTTCGCATTGAGGTAAAGAAAAATGTAGCTCAATGTGTAAATTAAGAGCCTCACGGTGGCGCAGTGGGTAGCACGATCGCCTCACAGCAAGAAGGTCGCTGGTTCGAGCCTCGGCTGGGTCAGTTGGCATTTCTGTGTGGAGTTTGCATGTTCTCCCCGTGTTGGCGTGGGTTTCCTCCGGGTGCTCCGGTTTCCCCCACAAGTCCAAAGACATGCGCTATAGGTGAATTGGGTAAGCTAAATTGTCCGTAGTGTATGTGTGTGAATGGTTGTGTATGGGTGTTTCCCAGTGATGGGTTGCGGCTGGAAGGGCATCCGCTGCGTAAAACATATGCTGGATAAGTTGGCAGTTCATTCCTCTGTGGTGACCCCAGATTAATAAAGGGATTAAGCCGAAAAGAAAATGAATGAATGAATGAATGTAAATTAAGAACAATGTACTCCTCAATTTATCTTAAGAACAAACAGGTTATATACTGTATATCTATAACAAGTAAAATTGTCAATATGTCTAAAAACCTAAGTTTGAATTTCTTTCTTACATATGTAAGCAACTTTTGGATTATATTTAAATTATAAAGACAAATTCGAATTCTGTGTTTTCTGCTATGGCCACAAGGAGATGTGACGCAAAATGTGACGCACAGTTGACCTGAACGCATTGGAGTCAGAAATCAGAAGACATTTCACTGTTGAAATTGCAACCTCCGACTGTGTCTGGAACGCAACATTATAATATTTATGTGTGCGACTTCTAGCGGCGTTCTAGATATTATTAAGATTAAGTCTTGAACTTGGACTTAGAAAAACTCTTAATTTAAAGTTGTCTGTAAAACAGCAGAAGTAAAAAAAAAACACACACACACACACAGTTGGTTTTGAAAGCAAGTTTTTGCATTAGAATTTGATAATATATATTATAAAGCAATACACAGTACTGTGCAAAAGTCTTAGGCCACCACCAGCTTTGGGAGCTTAAGACTTTTGCACAAATCTATCTATCTAAAAGGTATGAAGCAAGTGCAGGGTTATTACTTTTGGGTGAACTATACCTTTAATATACAAGAAAATATACAGAAAATATGGGAAATGTACACAATGATAGGAACAAAATTACTTTTGAAATCATGTTTAACGTGACCTCTTTAGCACCAAGGAACAGCTTGAACTTTTTTTGTTGAGTCTTTTCTGAAATGATGTGCTATTTAATATCAAGCATCTTTCAGCATTTCTAAAGGTGCATTCACACCAGACGTGGATGAAGCTTCAAGCGCAAGTGATTTACGTGTTACAGTCAATGCAAAGACGCGAATAGACATCCTGCGGCGCTATTCGTGTGAATGAGGCCGGTGCGAATGACGCGATTCACGTGAATGAATCGCCACGAATTGAGTATTTTGCACGATTGATGCACTAAGCGCGCAAATTGCTCGAGTTGAAAAATCTGAACTTTAGCGGGCATTTTTGCCACGTTAACCAATCAGGTGCTTGCTCTTGTAGGGGCGTGTCCCTAGGGGAAATCCACCTGGCGACACCAGACAACAACTCCTCAAACTGGGCTCAGCTCAGTTGGAAGCACAGCTGAAAGCTTCCATCATCCAGGTATAGTTTCTGGAAGAGTTGATGAACTCACAGAGCTGGGTGCACCTCTGAAATGATCTAGTGGACTCAGACATGAACAAATCTACACTGTTTTTCAGGCTTCCCAAAGGACATAAAGCACAGCTACTCTCTCATTATAATCTATGTTAGCCATTTAGCAATGAAACTAGACTCACCAGGCAGACAGAAGCCCCGCCCAAGGCGCAAATCTGCATGTATTGCAAAGTGAATTTCTCACATGGATGAAGCGAATTTAATGCGCGAATGAAGTGAGTAAACTCAAAATGTTCACACGTCTATTTACGCGCAAACAGTACGTTTTAAGACAGATTTATACTTATGCGCATGTGTAGGCTCCGGCGCAGCCTGCGTGCAGTCGCATAGTCCTCGCCTCGCACCTCTCAAAAAATTTAACTACACGTCACAGCGACGTGTAGCACAAGCTCTGTGATTGGTCGGCTTGGTAGTGGTAACGAGCGTGGGTGGTGCTCAGAGCCGCGAGCCCAATGGAGTGATTGTTTACAAGTGTCAAGTCGGGTGAAGGAGCTCCAGATGGAGACTTTTGATTTGTGTTTACCTTATGATTAAAGTTGTTGCACGTCCGCCGGTTCCCGCCTCTGAATGAGCGAGTTTTAGCTACTTTTAGCGTTCAGAAAAAAAAAAAACACCCGCGAAGAAACTCGACACAGAGGAACATAAAAACCTACTGCCAGCTAGTGTTCTGGAGTGTTATTTTAAAGCAACACAAACAGCATGCAGAAGTATAAATGGATGGCTACGTGCAAGGCAGCCGCTGTGGGTCACGCCGATCTCTCCACGCAGACGTATAAATCAATAAAGCCTTTACTCACGCATGCCACATCTGGTGTGAACACCCCATAAGAGTTTAGCATGTTCTATATTTCTTTTTCTCTTCAGGTGAATCTCATACTGCCTATAATATTGCCTATACATATGGTCTATAATATTCAGGTCTGGAACATGTGGAGGCCATTTCATGATTCATCAGCTGTTTTTCTCTACATATGATTTCATTACATTAGTAGTGTGTTTGGGATCATGCTGAAAAATAAAACTACTACAATTAAGGTGCTTTCTAGTAGGGATTACACGGCAAATTAAAACCTGCCTGTACTTTTCAGCATTCACAGTCCCATCAATTCATGAAATATTGACAACAGCTCTGGCAGAAATGCAGATCAATCCAAGACAGAAACTCGCCTTCCTCTAACTCTTTCTTTTATATGTCTTAAACAATTAAACCACAAAATCCAACTAGAACCTGTATTTTCTGGTTATATTTTATTAAAGAGAATGAAAAGTAATATATAATGTCATTATACCCACACTAAACGAACAAATGTAACCAGGGGACTAAGACTTTTGCACAGCACTGTATATATATTGGGACATTCATAATTTAAGAATTGGGTACAGTGTAAAAAACAGCATTCGTGGCCACTGGCATGCTTGAACAAAACTTCCTAACAATCAAGCACATTTCATCCAGCCCTAGGCATGTGATGTAGTTTAAACAGAGGCCCCATCATAAAACATACCTCCTTGTGATGGCTACCTGACTGACATATGGCGTGAGAAAGATAAGGCATACATGTTTACCCGTTATTAATTGCATGGCTGTATGTTCAGTGGAGCATGACGACAGTGACGCCTAGGAATGTTAGGAGCACTGACCATCATCCTTTATCTTCATTCCGATGAATATAGATGAAAAAAAAAAATGCACAAATGTAAACACCGACAGCATATGGCGACGAGAGAATGTAAGCCACTTCTCATTTCTGCAGGGCATTGATGGAGTTTTTCTTACCTGTCTTTTGCAGAGCACTCTGGAGAGGTGCAGAAATGAAGGATGGATCTTTAAAGCTGTCAAACATGCTGCTCACTGTGGCTCAGGTCCAACTTAGAATTTAGTGCAGACGAAAAGTACGTACACGGAGAACAGTTTCCATAATACTTGCATTGCACATGTTGTCCAAATTGACTGAGAGTAGTGATGACAGACAAGATTTTTCCATGCATCCGTCTGTCAATTTTAACTCTGGAGGCATGTAGATTTAAGATAGTGTAGAGTTTTTTTTCTCTTTCACCTAGGGACTGAGTAAATTGTCATTTGTCATTGTCATTACTGTGCCTAAACACTGGCAGCGCATAACACAATCGCTTCTGATTGGGTTCATGAGCGTTAATTAGCTGTTAGCTGTGTTATAATCAGCGTCAGAAACACAAAGCACATTATATTGTATGCAGAAGTTTGTGTCAGGTGCCATAATGGGGTAAGCAAATACACAAATTAGCTGACAGAAACAGTGTTGTAGTATACACTAATGATTTATGAAGAAACTAATTCTGGTAACTACCCTTGTTGGCTTGTTGGTTTAGACGTGCAATGGTAGTCTAAATGTAGCAGTACACCTTCAAATCTTAATATATAAAGCATATTTTGATTTTGTTTAGTATACTTGACTGCAATATAAAGATAAAATAGTACATAAAACAGCAACATTAAGAACTAAACAGAAGTCTCTGCTAACCAGTTACATGAGCAGATATGCAAGTGGTAAGTAATCAACCCAGGCTCATTCGGAAAATGCTGTATACATTTCTGGAGATCTCGAAATACATCCCAGAAGGTAAGTTTTTTTTGCAGTTTTTGTTTTCACGAATACACCAGAGGCTGTTGTCGACTGACTGACTGAATGACGGACTGACTGACTGATCAATCGACTGACCCACCCTCCTCCTTTCCTAAACCCAACCAATAGTGTTTTCAAAAGCACCGATTGACCAGCGCCCACCGACTTCTCTAAACCCAACCGACAGTTTTAAAAAGCAGTCCAGAAAAATAAAAACCCTCGCCAGATTTTTACCACGTTTTCAGATTTTACCACATTCTCACCCTGTTATTTACTTGTTTATTTAATTTTTTGGCTCCTGTTTTTGTCTTACCCGCTTTCTGGAACTGTTCTTCACCGGACTCGAACCCCGTCATCGTGGTCAACTCCTCTCTGCGTCTCAAGTCCACCGACGTACATGGCGAGCTAACTAGATAAACTGGTAACAGCGGGAAAGCCGTCCTCACGGAGGTAAACAGTCAGCCGGTAACTGCGAAAAGAAGCGGCGTCATACCGCCCTGTAGTGTTAGTTTTAAAGACAAAATGCAGCCATACGTACTTCTGGCTACATCATTTGCGATCTCCAGAAATGTATATAGGGCTACGTTTTCAGAACGAATCTTGTAAGTAATAGTTCTATTATAACTTTACAACAGTTAGGTCTATGGCTTTCACACCACGTTGCATTACCTAATTAACACTCATGATCTTATAAGGTATAGTCCTCTGTATTTGTAATGACAGGTACCTGAAAGTAAACCAGCATACTAGTGTTCACAAAATCATTGTAATGTAATGGTACTAGTAAAAATTCAGATCTGCAATTGTAAGAGTACACCCAACTTCGCACGTTCCTGAAAAAATTCACAATTTGATTAAAAAAAGTGTCAAATTCTTAGGCAGAATTATCAAATAGAGTGACTATTTTTACTTTTGCACTTTTTTCTACCCTCTGGCCCTCAAGTGAATCCCTTGTCAACCCAAACAGCATTGACATGCATCCATTTGGCAGTGTCTCTGAGTGTATGTGTGTGTGTGCATACACACTCCCTTGCTCCCACGGCACCGCCTGGCACGCAAACACACTTCACATGTCTTTCCAAAGTGATCCTTCTGTTTTCTGACCGCCCTACGGAGGAGAGAGAGAGCCAGAGGGGGGAAAGCGGGCGAGAAGGGGGGTCTCGCAAGCAAACACTAAAGGTTACTGCACTCATTCCCCATTAAATATCAAGGACAGCAGTAATTGCAGCACCCTGTTGTCAGGTTCCAGTGGCACGGTGGGCCATCTCATCCATCTGACCTTGGGAATGAGTGAAAATGGCTTCTCTGGTGATGGGGAACCGTTCGGAACAAATGTTGCAACGCTGTATTGTGGTTAATTACCTTGCTTCTACTGTGTCGCTAATAACTGCCTTGTCAGAAATGGCCCTTACTGCTAAATGTATGGGATCATCAGGTGATGGATCTCTTTCAGGTTGTAACCTGTAATACACGAGTTCTTTTTGAGGACAGATTGAAGCATAATTGAAGCAGGGTATAGTTAATGTGAGCGAACCTCAAATTACGTGGTAAACTAAAAGAGTAAAGATAAACTGTGAAGGGTGGATCGAGAACAAGAGGTGGCCCTAAAAAGAAAAAGTGACGGCATGTAATTAGCACCATTCCTTTGCATGACTCCGTCAGTAGGATCAGACTTTGGTCATGCCAATGCAAGTGTGCTAATTGTTGCTAGGCCATTGTGGGAGTTGCTCTCAGTTCAAATATAGTGCCCTAGTGTGCCAGTAGAGGAATGTGGCTGGTCTCTGGTTTGGTAGGGCAAGGGACAGAGTTAAATACCAGGATTAGAGGGAATTGATGGGAATGCTAACTGAGCTGGCCAGCTGCAGTTATCGGGGCCAAGGTTTGGGGCTGTCTTATCGTGGAGTCTGTCAGTGGTTGATAGTGCGAGAGGAAGCTCAGACCCCTGGCACGAAAACCACAATGTTCTCCCAGCCCCACTGACCCAGATTTTCGCACCTCCACTAAGAAAGTCCCAGAGAGCTGCTTCATTGAGCTTGGCCTGGGCCGTTAATTAAGTCACACAAGGGAAGCCAATCCAAAGCCGTCAAGTCTTTGTCGGAAAATTCCTTGCTGGTTCTTTAGGGTGAAGCTTGATTTACTGTTCAAACCTGATGCTTGATTATTGGATTCTTCGTTCTTCCATTTCTGTAGTCCATCTGAAGTTTAAAAGAATTGTTAGCACAGCAAAGCTAAGGCATCATCTGGAATTTGATAGAAGTGACCAAATTTCAAGTGTCAAATCTGTAATGCTTATTAGATTAGCTTCAACAGACAACAGCTGCACAAGCTCTATCTAGACTCACCTAGAATCACTTATTCACTTTGAGGAAACCATTCTATTTCCTCAACCGGAACACTAGCCTAAAAACCTTGCAGATGTTACCTGAACCCCAAAGTCATTCCAGGTGACTGTAGAGGTTAACAACAAGTGGTTGATTCCTATTAGAACTCACCTGGGTACCTATCTGTCAGTAATGATTTGTGTTGCTGTCGTCCTTGTTGTTGTTTTGGAGCAGAAAAAACTAGGCCTGCTGGGAAACGGAGTTTAATGTTCGCTATGTGTTTTCCTCTTTTTCTCTCTCTGAGGACAGCTGTGGCGTCTTCATCCATTAGTGCTTGGATGAGTGAGGTGTACGGTGCTGTGTTGACACACTCGGCTTCCTTCCGGCCCGCTTGATAGGAAGCCGTGTCTGGCGGCTCTCTGGGGCATAGGCGATAGTCTCCAGCAGTCTCCTGTCTACCACTCATCATGGCTAGAGCTCTGTCACAGTAAGCTGTCAGTACTATGAGCAATGAGGACTGGTAAAGTGTCTCCAGAATGAAAATAGGTTTCGCGCTCAATGTCGGTCAACGTGCTGTCAGGATTTATTTATTGTAAACTTACATGTGACCCCTATGATGTGTGCCGCTGTAGCATCAAAATAATCTATTTTTCCCTTTGATGTTAGCTTCTTCAATGTTACTTGAGGTGTCTTGGGGCACTTGGGGTTATTTGTTTTATTTGGATTGCTACGTTTTAGCTTGATTGCAAATTGCTATAATTAGTGGTACTCGCTATGGCAATACACATACTTAGGCATTGGCATGTTTTATGTGTCATTTGTGCTTCTGATGTGATACGAATTATGGCCTGGTGCATGATAGAACTGTAATAAATCCTGCAAGGAAATAGGGAACAAAGCCAAAGAAAACCTGTGCTAAGGTTTGTGGTAAACGTAACTTGAAAATACTTGAATGTTTTGCTGTACATAATTGCACACACTCACATTTTTGTGTTTGTTTGTTTTTTTGTTGTGATTTCTAATTAGAAATTTACATGTTAGAAAATACCCTCTGTCTTGCTGTGAGCACTGTCGCCTCACAGCAAGAAGGTCGCTGGTTCGAGTCCCAGCTGGGTAAGTTGGCATTTCTGTGTGGAGTTTGCATGTTTTCCTCGTGTTGGCTTGGGTTTCCTCTGGATGCGTCGGTGTCCCCCACAGTCCAAAGACACGCACTATAGGTGAATTGAATAAACTAAATTGGCCATAGTGTGAATGTGAGTGTATGGGTGTTTCCCAGTACTGGGTTGTAGCTGGAAGGGCATCCGCTGTGTAAAACATGCTGGATAAGTTGGCGGTTCATTCCGCTGTGGTTACCCCTGATGAATTAAAGGACTAAGCCGGAGGAAAATGATTGAATGAATGAAAATACCCTAAAAAAATCACATTAGCAATATGGGTGTTGAATTATATTGTAGAGCAAAACGTTAAAGTATTGCCAAGCACTGTACTACAGACTGTATTTTTACTTCTTGGCAGACATCATCTTCTAAAATCTTGGGGGAATTAATCTTTCCAGGTTTTGACATCATTTATGCACATGTCTTGTAGGTGGACTATACTCAGAAACATCAACATAACACCTATTCACACCATTGCATCAACCACATAGAAATTGTTCAGAACACCTTAGAAACTGCATAGCAACATGCTAAAACCTGAATCCTTTCTTTTACTGCATAGTGAACCCTAGAAACTCACTCATATTCATTCATTCATTCATTCATTCATTTTCTTTTCGGCTTAGTCTCTTTATTAATCCGGGGTCGCCACAGCGGAATGAACCGCCAACTTATCCAGCTTATCCAGCATATGTTTTACGAAGCGGATGCCCTTCCAGCTGCAACCCATCACTGGGATACATCCATACACACTCATACACTACGGACAATTACACTACACGCCAACACTGGGAGAACATGCAAGCTCCACACTGAAATGCCAACTGACCCAGGCGAGACTCGAACCAGCGACCTTCTTGCTGTGAGGCAATCGTGCTATCACTGCGCCACCATGAGGCCACTCTCATATTCATCAAGGATAGCTATCCAACCTATAATATTACATTTAATAAAACGCCATACGATAACAAAGAGTAAACAAATAAAATTTAATAGGAAAAACAAAGAGATGCATCCTCAAGATGATGCGAATTTCATTTACGTTCATATGAAAGCTGACCCTTTCCTTGTGACCCAGCTTTGCCGTGTGTTAAGCTAACAGTCTGTTTTATATCTGTGTTCCTGGTTCCTGAGGGGTTGTGTCTGGGTGATGGCACGCATCGTGCCTCATTTCCTGGAGAATGCAGGACACAGGGCTCGCAGCGATGCAGGCTGGTCATGAGATATGGGTTAGTCATTCTCAGGTGTTTACCCAGAGAAACAGAAGAAGAGCGAGGAGCTAATGCTGCTCGCATTTCACATGGGCATACAGAGATTTTAAACAGTGTTGCCAGACTTTTGCACTTTTTAAATTACTTGCAGCAATACTTTGTGATGGAAAATGCTTTTAAATAACATCATTTTACTGCATGAAAATTGCAAAGACAATTATGGGGATCGGAATTAAACGCCTCATTTGCTCTGTTTGACTTTTGCAGTGGATTCTAGAGCAATGAATTATGATATACAGTCTGCTTCTGCGGTTTTACACACTCTTGCTGCAGTTTATACTAAAGCTATATACTATTTTACTAGCTATAGCTTTGCCAGCCCTCTATTAAATGCCCTGTTAAACATGTTTCTATTAAAAGCACACCAACTTGCTCGGTCTCTGGTGAGTCAACAGTCACACCTGAATCCCCAGCCAATGGGAACATGCACAGGTGTTTGCAAAACAACTCTGATCCGTCTCTGAGTGTGCTGACCCGGCCAAGGTAAAACAATCCAGTCAGAGAATGCCTTAGTCATGGGAAAATGACATAAGCGGTGTGATGGGAAGATAGGAGTAGTGCAGGAAAGCGGGGATGACACACTGCTCAAACATATGATATCATAGTCTAAAGTCCAGTAGAGGATGGGTGATGTCATGTGTGTGGGATTGAATGTACAAACAAAAAACAAAACACCAAGTCAACATGCAGATGGCTGTAACCTACAATCATGACCTACGTGTGATAACCACAGACCTCATTTGAGGAGCTTTATAAGACTGGGTGAAACCAAACATGCCACTTTTCACTATATAACCATTGTAAACACATATTAAGTGGTCCAGATAAGATCAATGCGTGTCACGAGCAGTACGTGTCATCTTTATAACAAATCACAGTTCAGAAAATCAGTCAGGATGGTTCATTCATGAGACTGATCTGGTTCTTTAGTTCATCTCATTGGTCCCATTATCTGCACATGGTGGATAGTTGCTAGTTTGACTTTAGAGAGTCATGAAACCCTCAGATTTTACCAGATTTATGTGTGTTTAACATCAATAAAGGCAACGTTAGCATTTGTTAGCTTTAATTGTAGAAAAAAACATTGAGCTGTGCTCCTATAATTGCATCTTCCAAGTTTTAAATCTATAATTGGGGCGATGTCACTAGTGGAGATGTACAATAGTACATCAAATACTTCTATGATGCGATACTTCTATCAAACAAACAAACAGAGAGAAAGCTACAGAACTATCTTTCAGCAGTCATCCATGCAATGTGTTTGTTAGCATATAGACTGCCCATATGTGATGCCAAACATGGATACTAGGCCACATGCACATTTCAAGGCCTTAGCAACCAAATGTTACTAAATGAATATATAGGCATTTGTATTGATGCTGAGTGAGAGTAAACAACGATTCAGTTTCACTTGTTTTTTTTAGACTGAGTTTTCTTATCCTAAGAGAAGACACTGTATCGCAATTGCTCTGTAAGCTCTGGCACCGTGCAGTAGTTGGTGGGTTGCTGCGCTGGTAGTGTTGCCAGTATACCAACCTCTACAAGTCTGTACTGAAATATATATAAAAAAAGTGACGACAGCAGCATTTCCCGTTTGCATTTTGTGTGCTTCTGAGTGGATGCTTGAACACTGCAGATTGACCATTGGGTTCATTCACTCAACAGATATGACTGGGATTGGCTATAATGGTCATCGTTTTACAAGAGTGCTTACACGGACACTGGAGCATTTGAAAGCTATGTCTATCAGCTGATGCATTAGGGAATCGCTTATTCCCTGATCTATATTTTTTTTAGTTAACACAAATAAATTCATTCATTCATTTTCCTTTAGCTTACTCTCTTATTTATCATGGGTAGCCACAGCGGAATGAACTGCCAACCATTCCGGCATATGTTTTATGCAGCGGATGCCCTGCCAGCCGCAACCCAGTACTGGGAAACACCCATACACTCTCGTATTCATACACTAAGGCAGTGGTCCCCGACCTTTTTATCACCGCTGGTAAACGCTTTCGTAGATTGCTAGGCGACCATCAACCGTTTTCTCAGAGGATGACAAGCTGACAAAACATTGCTGTCTCTCTGATACAAGTTTTATTTATGGAGAACATTACAAAGCACTGTAGTAGTTCTTTTTTCTGAGATAATCAGTCTACCGAAATGTGTATATTCCATACAAACTAAAGCATACAAGCTAAAGCTAATCGGTCAGTTCTTTGCACATGACTCGCGGTGCGCTCGCAGCATTTTTGTTAAATTTGGGCGATCAAGTGGCCGAGATGTAAGCAAGAGAATACAGTCATTTTTCTAAATGAAAGATTTTTCAAAATAAAAGATTGTTCAGACTCAGATAATAAATAAAACAGAAATAATTAATGATTTCTTGTGCAGCCCAGTACCAATTGATCCACGGACCCACTGCCCGGTGGTTGAAGACAACTGCTCTAAAGAAGGTCGCACACTGGATGCGCCGCTCGGTGCTGCGACACAGTGCGCACATGACAGTTGAAAGTATCACACACCAGACGCGCACATTCGCATGTTATTTAAAATGAAACTATTCAGATGGTGCTCTGTAGTGCGGCAGAAATATTAACAATGTCCTGAGTCGTGGCTGGGCGCCGCGGACAGCCGCCGACTTGCGGCGTCGGTGTGCGTACCCTGATAGAAACCTATGTTTACAATTCTAAAATTCATGGCCGCCGAGCGGCGCATCTGGTGTGCGATCCCCTTTTAGGTTTACCCAATTTACCTTTAGCGCATGCCTTTGGATTGTGGGGGAATCCGGAGCATATGAAGGAAACCCATGCAAACACTGGGAGAACATGCAAACTCCACACTGTCAGTGTTCTGTCCATGTGCCTCTGTTATCATCATGTGATCCCTTTGTCCTGTTTTTCCCGCCGTGTTCAGTGTTAATTTATCCCACCTGTCTTCATCCCTGTGTCTCATTAGTTTAATCATGTCACCTAGTATTTATACCCTTCCATTTGTGTCCTTCGTTGTCTGGTATTGTATTGGGTCAACGTTGATGTCCCGTCTGCGTGTCCTGTCTATCCATTGATTGTATCCAGTAAGTGTTTGTTAATAAATCCGTCCTTTTGTTAAATATCGTCTTCCCGTTTCATCATGTCTCCACACGAGTTGTTACACACACAGAATCGCCAACTGGCCCAGCCGGGTCTCAAACCAGCAACCTTCTTGCTGCGAGGCAACAATGCTAACCACTGAGCCACTGTGCGCCACACAAATAAACACTTTGAAATAATTTCTTGCAAAGATATAGAAACAAGTCAGTCAGGTTGCTTTAGACCCATGCTTTTTTTTCAGGTTCCTTTTAGTCCTTGAAAAGGTTACAAATAAGCAGTCTTTAAATATAAAAATATTGCACATCCTCACATCTTACCAATGATTTTAGTCAGAGTGAGTATGGGCCACTGATAGATAACCATTATTAGTAATATCCCTCTGGATAGTGTGAAACCCAGTCTAAAACAAGAAGCAGTCTTAGGATTTTCAAGGAAAGCACCATTGGGTGTCATACTGTCCTATTAGGGTGAGACAAGCCTTGCTAGTCATACCGAAAGTTACACAACGAAACTTTCCCTGATTAGAAAGCCCCATGAGAGTTCAGGCGTGGAGTTAGTCACTTAGTATTCACTATTTCAACTGCTCCCTGTGTACTCAATGTTGCTATTGTTACCATGACAAAGGGCCTCAAAATCCCTTTTGAATGTCTTATCATGATTGGTTAAATTACTGGCCATGTTAATACAAATCCAACTTGCTCCGAAATCTCATTTTCATTCAGTTTCCTGTCATTATTCCTAATTCTGCTTCACTCGGTGGATTCGGAAGCCACGTTGCCATGGTGACGGAATTATTAATTTGCCTATTTCACCCATCCAAAACTGAGTGAATGCACACGAGCAGTACATGGCACAGATAAGATGAATGTGTGTTATTGCGATGGATTTACACAGTGTGATAATGCGCTAATAATAATAACAAAAAGTGGCCTAATGAGGCAAAAGGAGTGTGATTGTAGATTATGAGTCTGTTTAGTATTTTCTCTCAGACGTGTTTGGTCACGGGTTGTTGGATTTTGCACACACGTCCTGAAGATACAGCATAATGAGCATGTGTGCAATAATACGGTACATTATTCACAGAGCTGGAGTTTTAGATGATGATCAAATGATTACATTTAAACGGGTTTAACTCTACTTTGGTTCAAATGAAATGTGGGGTCGCCACAGCGGAATGAACCGCCAACTTATCCAGCATATGTTTTATGTAGCAGATGCCCTTCCAGCTGCAACCCATCTCTGGGAAACATCCATACACACCCATTCACACTCATACACTACGGACAATTTAGCTTACCCAGTTCACCTATACCGCATGTCTTTGGACTTGTGGGGGAAACCGGAGCACCCGGAGGAAACCCACGCCAACACGGGGAGAACATGCAAACTCCACACAGAAACGCCAACTGACCCAGCCGAGGCTCGAACCAGCGACCTTCTTGCTGTGAGGCAAACATGTTATCCACTGTGCCACCGTGAGGCCCAAAACCTAATGTATTAAGTAATATTGGCAATGTACAGGTTTAACATTAAACTAAATATTTACCAAAACTTATGGAGTTGATTAAAACATAAATTAATCAATTGAAATTGACGTAAACAAATTGTCATTAAATATCAGCAAAACAAAGGTTATGTCATTTGGGAAATTAAAAAGTAGTCATAATATAGATTTAAAAATTGATAATGAAGTTGTAGTAAGAGTATATGCAATTAAGTTTGTTGGTGTTGTATTGGATCATAAAATTAGTTGGAAAACGCAAATAAATAATGTGATCAAAATTGGCAAAAACTGTAGCAATAGTGTATAAAGCAAGATTTATCTCGGACAATAAATCAATGTATGTATTATATAACACACTTATGTTGCTATATATGAGTTATTGTGTTACAATACAGAAAAAAAGCCATTAGAATAATATTAGGGTATTTGGAGCATTCATTCATTCATTCATTTCCTTTTCGGCTTAGTCCCTCTATTAATCTGGGGTCGCCACAGCGGAATGAACCACCAACTTATCCAGCATATGTTTTACGCAGCGGATGCCCTTCCAGCTGCGACTCATCACTGGGAAACATACATGCACTCATGCCCACACATACACTACGGACAATTTAGCTTACCTAATTCACCTATAGCGCATGTCTTTGGACTTGTGGGGGAAACCAGAGCACCCGGAGGAAACCCACGCCAACACGGGGAGAACATGCAAACTCCACAAAGAAATGTCAACTGACCCAGCCGAGGCTTGAACCAGCGACCTTCTTGCTGTGAGGCGATTGTGCTACCCACTGCACCACCGTGTCGCCCTATTTGCAGCACACAAATGCTTTATTTTTTAAATTGAAGATACTTAAATTCAATGATTTGGTTAAATTTAAAACAGCACAGTTTATGTTTAAAGCTAGGAAAAAATTACTTCTGAAATGTGTGCAAAAGTTTTTTGAAGAAAGATAAGGGGGATATAGGGGCAGCACGGTGGCGCAGTGGGTAGCACAATTGCCTCACTGCAAAAAGGCCGCTGGTTCGAGCCCCGGCTGGGTCAGTTGGCGTATCTGTGTGGAGTTTGTAAATAAAATAAAATAAAATGTATTTATTTATTTGTTTGCTTATCAATCATATTTTATTTATTTATTTATTTATTTATTTATTTATTTATTTATTTATTT
>CAIGQW010055747.1:802130-831730 GCA_903798125.1 Danio choprae | reverse complement strand
ATGTATATTAAAGTGCTTTAGCATGTTTCTAATCATTTAGCATGTTGATAAGCAGTTGCTAGGGTAATTTAAATGGCTTTGACATTTGCTAAGCAGGTACTAGGGTGTTGTAATTGGCTTCACCATGTAGATGGGTAGTTGTCAGGAAGTATAATTAGCTTAAGCATGTTGCTAATCAGTTGCTAAGGTATTCTAAGTTACTTAAGCGTGTTGCTTAACAGTTGCTAGGGTGCACATGACAGGTGCTAGGGACAGTTTATTTAATGATGTTGCTATGCAGTTGCTGGGGTAATTTAAATGGTTTTAACAAGTTTCTAAGCTGTTGCTAGGGTGTTCTAAATGGGTTAAGCATGTTGCTAATCAGTTGTTATTGTATTTTAAGTGACTTAATATAGCATGTTGCTAAATAGTTGCTAAGGTATTTTAAATGGTTTTAGCATGTTGCTAAGCCATTGCCAGGGTGTTATGAATGAATTTAACATGTTGCTAAGCCATTGCTTAAGTATTTTAAATGGTTTTAACATGTTTCCGTTCTGTTACTAGGGAGTATGAAATGACTTTAGCATGTTGCAAGGCAGTTGATGTTTTAACATGTTATTAGGAAGGTTCTAGGCTGTTCTAAATGACTTTAGCATGTTGTTTGTTTGGGCCTCACGGTGGTGCATTGGGTAGCACGATCGCCTCACAGCAAGAAGGTCGCTGGTTCGAGCCTTGGCTGGGTCAGTTGGCGTTTCTGTGTGGAGTTTGCTTGTTCTCCCCGTGTTGGCGTGGGTTTCCTCCGGGTGCTCCGGTTTCCCCAACAAGTCCAAAGACATGCGGTACAGGTGAATTGGGTAAGCTAAATTGTCCGTAGTGTATGAGTGTGAATGAGTGTATGAATCTTTCCCAGTGATGGGTTGCAGCTGGAATGGCATCTGCTGCATAAAACATATGT
This sequence comes from Danio choprae, assembly GCA_903798125.1. Classification (NCBI taxonomy): domain Eukaryota; kingdom Metazoa; phylum Chordata; class Actinopteri; order Cypriniformes; family Danionidae; genus Danio; species Danio choprae. The sequence goes on along the minus strand of CAIGQW010055747.1, from coordinate 830,796 downwards.
TGGATAAGTTGGCGGTTCATTCCGCTGTGGCGACCCCAGATTAATAAAGGGACTAAACCGAAAAGAAAATGAATGAATGAATGTTGTTTGTTTAGCATGCTTTCTTCAAAATATATTGTGTGTTTAATAGAAGAAAGAAACAAGTAGACGTTTAATGATGAGTAAATGATGATTTTGCGTGAACTATCCCTTAAAGCATTAGCTAAGATGGTGCGTGACTCGTTGCTAGATCAAAAATCTCTATAAAAGTCTATAAAAACTAGACGTGGCTTCTTCATTGTATGATTATGGCTATTTAAATTGTGTTTGAACTGCTGAAAGCTGTAAACTTGATGAGAAAAAAAGGTGAATAATTTCATGAATCATTTAAACAAATGGCACAGAACTCTGGGTAAGCGTGATTAAAATGTGGGCGTGGGAAAAGCACAATTTTAACCTCCCACTTTCACACTGAGCTTGTGAAAAGTAAAACTGAATCTACCCATGTCATTAATGGTCAAGGTAACCTGATAGAAGGTCTATACTTCCCCAGCTCTCCAAAAGCATCATGTATTCATTCACCCGAGCCTCTAATCAGAGGGTTGGGCTTCTGTTTACACTTTGTACCAGATAAAAACCCAGCCCCCTTCTGAAAAAAAAGACCAGTTTTCCCACAGAGTTCCAGTGAGAAAAAAACATTACATGCTTAACATTCCTTGTCATGGAATAATGGTAGCTGCCTTTAGCATATCAAATCACAGGGGAAAACAAGCCTCAACCACAGAATGCTCCATACTGTGAAACAATGACCATTCAACTGCTCTTTAGATTATCCAGCACATTTCAGATATTCCTCAAGAGTTTCAATTACATGAACGCCGCCCCCATCGAAATACTGCTCGAGTGCGTTTGATTCGTTTTTTCAGATTTCCTATTTTGAGATGCCTGTTATTTTCGTATTTTATGGTGCACTGCCAAATGTTTGTGTTAAAATGGAGGTTTCAGATATCAGAAACAAAGTGAATCTGAGAACTCCCTGATTTATTGCTATTATTTGAGTTAAAAATCAATCTAAAGCGGAAAGAGGTGCATATAGGTATTGATTTAGGAGGACAGTATATACTTTTTACATGAAACATACGTGTTACATTTTTATGTAAAAAAAAAAGAAGGATATATATGTATATATACAATACACACACTGCCTGACAAAAGACTTGTCGTCAATCGCAGCTGTAGGAGCAACAAATAATAACTTGACTTCTAGTTGATCATTTGGAAAAGTGGCAGGAGGTAGATGTTTCCGATGAATCATCTGTTGAACTGCAACCCAATCATCACAAATACTGCAGAAGACCTATTGGAACCAGCATAGACCCAAGATTCTCATGGAAATCAGTCAAGATTGGTGAAGGAAAAAATCACGGTTTGGGGTTACATTCAGTATGGGGACGTGCGAGAGATCTGGAGAGTGGATGGCAACATCAACAGCCTGAGGTATCAAGACATTTGTGCGGCCCATTACATTACAAACCACAGGAGAGGGCAAATTCTTCAGCAGGATAGCGCTCCTTTCCGTACTTCAGCCTCCACATCAAAGTTCCTGAAAGCAAAGAAGGTCAAGATGCTCCAGAATTGGCCAGCCCAGTCACCAGATGTGAACATTATTGAGCATGTCTGGGGTAAGATGAAGGAGGAGGCATTGAATATGAATCCAAATAATCTTGATGAATTCTGGGAGTCCTGCAAGAACGCTTTCTTTGCCACTCCAGATGACTTTATTAATAAGTTATTTGAGTCATTGCAGAGATGTATGGATGCAGTCCTCCAAGCTCATGGGAGTCATACACAATATTAATTCTTTTCCCACTGCATCATGACTTTATATTCTATACTGTACATTTTTTCTGTTAAGTGACAAGACTTTTGTCTTGTTAAGCAAAGTCAGACCTTACTGTCCTAATTAAATAATTAAAAATCAAGACATGATCATATTTTATTTTGGTAAAATAAGCCTAACTAGAGGCCTTTGCCTTTCAAATGATCAACTAGAAGTCAAGTTATTATTTATTGTTCCGATAGGTGACAAGACTTTTGTCAGGTACTTATACATGGTACTTACTGTATATATATATATATATATATATATATATATGTATGAATGAATGAAAAGACAAGAAAAAGAATGAGCACCACTGACCGAAATATATGACCCAAAAATATGGAGACACAAGTGATACCGAAGACAAATTAGTCACTGGAAAAAAGTGATTAGTGGAAATTAATCATGTTCTCAGCTCTAACAGCATATTAACGAGGATTAAGTTAGAAACACTATTAAAATACTCATAGATTGTGATTAAAGGAGCATGATTTAATGCTCTTTAGGAAATTCATCACACTATTTAACGTATTTGAACGCTGGTTCATTTCCTATGTCTAAAAATTGAATATAGATATTTGAGTTGTTTATAAACATTTTTTAAAAAGACTTCATTGCTGCAAGGTCAAGTGCCAGCTGCACGGTGGCCGATTTCTGTGCCCATCAATACACACAGAGCTGAAGGGAGACACACACACACACCGATCGTTTAATGCAACTCTTGGATGAATTTTAATGAAGCGTCCACACGACTGAGCAAACAGAGACAGACCATGTGTAAAGACTAATGAAGCCAATGATCACTTTTGCGTCGCCAGGTACCGCATACAGTAAGACAATTCTGATTTATGACACGGCGCATTAGAAAGAATATTGATTTCTGCTTTTGTCTCTCTCCCCGACTCTTTTACCGGCAAAGATTGATGTCCCTGCATTGATTCCCAATCAATCAATTTATTTTCATTTTATTAATGCCTCAGCAATCGCTCAACGTCCTTATGAAAAGCAATGCATCTCAATTACACGCACCTGGTAAAATAAATTGTTTAGGGATGATTCGCTGAATTACAATTGGCTTTTTGACAAGTTTTGCCAAGTTATTGGACACTCGAATCTGTAATTGTTTTGTACCGCTACGCAAAATGCGTTAAACAAGTCAGCGAGGGATATGAACACCGAATTAGCCGCATATAGCCGATAAATGTGCTTTCATTAGACAAGGTGAGCACAGACGCAAACACACAATGTCTTTTTGTTTGTATCTGCCAACAAAACAAGCATTGATGGTGTTGCTGTCACATCAGGGACTCAAGGGGGGGAAGAATGAACAGGTTTGGCAGACGTCCAGTTTTAATAAAACACAGCTATTGGTGTGCGTTTCCTCGCTTCAGCAAATCCAATTGGAAATGCTTGGCCTGTTCCATGTCTGCGCAGTATTAAGGCTAATTAGTGTCTCAGTCTATTTGCATAGCGACTAGTTTCCGGCTATTCTCTGTCCGCTGACCCGTGAGCGCGCGCCGCTCTCAGGATCAACTTTTCCTGAAAAGACCGGCCAATAATTGTTTTTGCACGCATCAAGGGATGGGTACTCTCGGGATAAATGGCTCTCTATACGGCACATCGCTTAGAAGGGAAAAAGAACAACCTGCAACAACTTACTGATTGTACTGACAGTGATGTATTAAAATGGACCCAGTGTGTAATTGCTCTTTCCTGTGGCTACTGTGCGGGGAGGGTTGCGTAATGATGATAGAGTTTAGAACCTTGCTAAAAGAGATAAAGGCTGCCAGGGCCCACCGCAGAGCACTTTCTGGACACTTTCTTAATGAAACATCCCATTGGAACGATACGAATGGGGATGAAAAGACCATCGAGTGACTTTCCATTGTGGATTGCTTTGTTGTCGCACAACAACGCCTGCGTGTTGTCACTTGGTTCATTAGCCGATATTCACACGTAGAGACTCCGAAGGGTTCCCTTTCACTCCATTGCACATAAGGGTCACATGACTCACTTAGAGATTTGGTTTAGCCTGAAATCACCCCCTATACTCTCATTCACTATTCCCTACATTAGTCCACTAATATAATCCACTTGAAGGAGTGAATGAAACAAGTAAGTAAACTCACTCGACTTTGTTTGTGCTTTGTTGGTTGATAAATCCCTCATAATCTTAAATCCTTGAAAGTTTTGAATATTTAGACTTTTTTTTAAGCGTATGTACATTGATATGTATTTACGTATGTATTATATCATCTTTGCATCAAATTACAAAAAACGAATTACCGCTTTTGCAAGGTGTTTCTAATGCAGCGTATATGGGCAGGACAGTAAATTTGATGTTGTTCTCTCTTTTGTGTATTTTTTTCCTTTTCATAAAAGTCTTAATAACACCATCATGGTGTTTTTCTTTTATTATTTCAGCAAATGGGATAGTAAAAAACAAATGGGATTTGTTGTACTCTCCCATTCACTGCGCTCTAAGTTTCCCCATTATGATGACTTCTGCTGCTGAGAAACCCAGAAATGTGAAAAGGGTCCATCCAGCTTTTGGCCATTAAGTGTGTAAAGTGTCCAACATGTCCACATTTGTTTTAAACAGTTGAATAAGTGCATCATCCAGCTGTTTAAGAGGCATTCATTTTAAGATAAAAAATTATATTTCAATGTGAATGCACTATTTACACTATTCATACTACAAAATGGTGTAAAGTAATGCATACGTATGCGATTTGGGACATACCTATAGTTATTTAACACATAGCGAGCTGCCTATTAGTAATTAAACAAAGACTTGTGATTTCGGTCATGTCTACAAACGTTACTTTAATTAAATAATATGTTATATTGGAAACGTACACCGATTGGATTGCGGTTTAGTTGCCATCTTGAGTTGAGTTATCGTTGAGTGCATGAAGTGTCCAACAATTCCACACTTATTTTTGGCAGTTGAATAAGTGCACTTATTCTTTTTAGAATAAAAATGATCTTTCAGTGTGAATGCACTACTTACACTGCACTACAAAATGGCATAGAAGAGTGCATAAGTATGCGATTCGGGACACGCTTATAGTTATTTAGAACTTAGCACGCTGTCTATTAGTAATCAAACAAAGACTTGTGATTTCTGTCATGTATACAAAGTTACTTTACTCAAATAATATTTAATATTAGAAACTTACACTGATGGGATTGCGGTTTAGTTGCCATCTTGTGGTCAGATGTGGAAATTCATTCGGGGTAACTCTCAGTGCATTATGGGGATTTTCTAGATGTTGAGTGTACATGGGCTGCATTCCAGTTAAACTTTTTTATGCCCTTCAATCGCTAACTTCCCTCTGTCTCGTTGGTTCAGATGTATGTGTTTGATTACGTCACACAAGTGTCCACTACTGGTGGAGCATCTGAATGGGTTTAAATGAAATGCCCTAAACCCTTGCATTCTGGGACATACAAGTGCTGGAGTGGACATATGAAGCCGACTTGCTCCCTCTGTCAAAATTGAGGGATCGAGGGTATGTCCATGTAAACTTCCCTCATTCACTTGATGAAGTGGAACACACTTTAAAATGGTGGCTTGTCTAAAAGTGGACTGGAACGCAGTCATAGACTCACTATTGCTGGTGATTGTGGGACTGATTGAGTGCACTTCATAGCGTATACTATGGTTTTGGACAACACCACAAATGTCTGATCCCTCAAATAGTGCACTATTTGAGGGTATAGAGAGGCAATTTCGGATACAGCCTCAGTTATGACAGCACAAATGCTCAGATCGGCTTAAAGCAAGATTGTGTAAAGTGTGACATTAACTGCAACTCTGTTGTAGTTCAATTTCAATGGGTTTAAAAGGACAGGCGCTGAGGTCCAGAGTGACAGACTGTCCTCAATGGCAGTCATTCAGTTCAAAAGCACGCTGGACAAAGCCATTGTCCAGAATGTCTGACCTTTGCCAATGATTAACAGTTGCACCACTTCCCCTATGACAAGCAGCTCAAAAAAAAAAAATTCCTTGAAATGACTATCATGGCCAGGCTCTACAGCTCCGAAGACACCACCATATGACTGAATCAGATGCTACGAGTTACAAATATGGCCCCAGCTGAGAGCTACAATAGGGACTCAGTTCTTCAGAGGTTAGCACCAGACTATACTGTGGCGCTGGACAATGGCTCTCTGTTCTGGAAATGTTGTTTGTTACATCTCCACTGAACTGAACGCGAGGCCAGATAGGCGTGTAAATTAACTTTACCCGCATGTCTTATGGGAGTGATAAAAGTGGTATCTCTCAATTTCGGAGCCATTCCAGAGGATTAAGTGATTACTTTGAGAGTAGGTGATTCGCTAGCGCTAAAAGAGACAGACGATAGACTCCACACAGGCTAAATCGGTTGTTTCATGAACAAATCAAGCAGCTGAAACACTCTTTAACATAGATTAAACTGTTGTATGTGCATATTTGGCTACGATCAGTTTATTTTGAGCATGTGAGATTGTACTAAATAAATGATACCACAGTAAAAACTTCATATGTGATGTTTGGTATATCATGCAATACTCTTAGTATGGAGTTGCGCAAATATGCAATAATTTAATAAAACACACTGCCAAAATTCAATGTATTCAACTCCCCCCTTTTTCAGGGATAATGAATGAACCAGAAGTTACATCAGGGTAAGTTACATGACAACTATGTACTAATGTTTTCCTTTGCATTTAGAAAACTTTCACATACAGAAGACAACAGTGTCAAAGCAACCCCCATTCATATGCATCTGCAAAATAACTCAAATTGTTGTGCGCATGCCATGCTAGTACACTGTAAAAAAATATATGATCAATTAGTCATGACAGCATATGTTTTTAGTTCATTATTACTTATTAAACTAAGTTAATCATGTTCTAACTTAATTTTAAAAGTTGTTTTAACATAGTATAAGTTCAATGGACTCAGGTTAATTTAAACAAAGGTTAATTTGATTCAGCTTATAAATTTAAGACAACCAGGATTTTTTTTTACAGTGTTGATGCTAATGTCACTTTGCTCATTCATTCATTTTCTTTTCGGCTTAGTCCCTTTATTAATCTGGGGTCGCCACAGCGGAATGAACCGCCAACTTATCCAGCATATGTTTTACGCAGCGGATGCCCTTGCAGCTGCAACCCAGTACTGGGAAACATCCATATACACTCATTCACACACATACACTACGGACAATTTAGCTTACCCAATTCACCTGTACCGCATGTCTTTGGACATGTGGGGGAAACCGGAGCACCCGGAGGAAACCTACGCCAACACAGGGAGAACATGCAAACTCCACACAGAAATGCCAACTGACCCAGCCGAGGCTTGAACCAGCGACCTCCTTGCTGTGAGGCAATCGTGCTACCCACTGCGCCACTGAGGCCCTAATGTCACTTTGTAAAGAAACAATTGACATAAGTAAAGAAGTACTACATGTGATGGCTGCTTTCAAAGTAATGCTTCAGAAAGCCATGAAACATTTACAAATCATTTTGTTTCCAATCAGTGGTCCAGAGCACGTATCGAATAAACAGTGAATAGGATTCGTTAAGCTGTTACTGTTTTGAAACCTTTCGAAAATTCAATGGTTCTTCTGTTCTCTCTCCAGATCACCCCCAATGGCGAATCACTCAACACGTTTCATAGTTTTCACCTGATCTCTTATGAGTTTATAAGTTTTAATAAGACATTTGAAGAAACAAAACGTAATAATATTAGTTAATTAGCTATTTTTGTTCTGTTTAGCAGAGCCCACAATTGAACAAACAATATAAGCATTGAAAACGCATATTATGCAGACGATGTTTAATGATATTCGATTATAAGCTACAGTCATTTGATAGGTTATACTTTATATATACTATATATATAAAATATATACAAAATATATTGGTGCATGATTAGCCTGAGTATTTGCATTTACATGGTTTTGGCTTAACTGTTTTGAAGCTTTGAAAAGTTTCGCTCTCCCATAACTACAAGCCTATAGTCTGCCTTTGTTGTTTCCTTCGCAAATTATGAAGAATTACAATATGTATGATGTCACAGTTTTCACAAAATCATGATTTTGTAGATTATGCGGTGACAATAATCGTGTGATTTTCAAAAACTTACACTTTGAAACATGGTGGCTGTCTGCTCAAAGCAAGAAGGTCGCTGGTTCGAGTCTCGGTTGGGCCAGTTGGCATTTCTGTGTGGAGTTTGCATGTTCTCCCCATGTTGGCGTGGGTTTCCTCCAGGTGCTCCGGTTTCCCCCACAGTCCTAAGACATGCGGTATAAGTGAATTGGATGAACTAAATTGGCGTAGTGTATGAGTGTATGTGTGAATGTGAGAGTGTCTGGGTGTTTCCTAGTACTGGGTTGCGGCTGGAAGGGCATCCGCTGTGTAAAACATATGCTGGAACAGTTGGCGGTTCGTTCCGCTGTGGCAACCCCTGATAAATAAAGGACTAAGCCAAAGGAAAATGAATGAATGCACTTTTTTTTCCATTCAGGCTCCCAAAACGCTATCGTTATGTAAATGAACAGCTAAAATACTTGATAGTTGCAATTGATTTCCTTTTTGTCTCATTGTTTGAACTTAATATCAAATATATTTTACCCAAAAATGAATAGTGAGGTCATAAAATTACTACTTTTTGTCTCCTTTTTCACTGAATATTATTTCATACTGTGCAATATGGTGTACAATAGTATTGCAGTATCATCTACATATTAGACACTTTTAGAGCACAGATTGACTCAAAGTAATTGTTTTTAAAACTTGAAACCATTGCAAAGTTTAAATCAGAAGGCCAAGCGCCCAAACAGACAGGTTCAGTCTATAAAGTGTATAAAGAGCGGCCACAAGTCAGCTGGGCAGTCCTGTCCTCACTAGGCTGTGTTCATTGACCAGAGTGAGTCATGCGCCATGCAGTCCAGCCACATTGCACTCTTTTATCTGCTGCTATAGCAACCTAAGTGTTTTCGACATAAAGAGTTTTGCTCATTTGATTATTCAGTCTATCCTCCCACTACAAATGGAGAGTAGATATGAACTAAACTTTAATTATATATATAAATATACCTGGAAAGAGCTGACACGTTGGAGCCAGAATGTGGAAATAATCTGATAGAGCATTTAAACGTATATTCAAGATAAATGTGTAGATTACAACAATCCACTCACAGACCGCAATGTTATTCCTTGACCGCAATGTTATTCAGGTTTTGTTTTTTCCGTAGAGATGGCAACATTGTTAAAATAATCCCCATTCACACAGTTTTGTGAAAATAAAATTAAATAAATAAGTAAAAAAACAGTGCACATCTGCAGACATTACATTATTTCCACACACATACACAATCTTGCTATTACCAATGATGCTGTGGTTATCAATTATAGATGCATACCTAAAGACTGAACATGTACAATCATTAGTCTGATATTAGTGTTTTAAAAATGTGTTGCTTTACTGTATTGAATCCAGTTTATATGCTATATATAAACTATATATAAACTATATATATATATATATATATATATATATATATATATATTCATTCACTCATTCATTTTCTTTTCGACTTAGTCCCTTTAATAATCAGGGGTTGACACAGCGGAATGAACCACCAACTTACCCCAGCATATGTTTTACACAGCAGATGTCCTGTAAGCAGCAGCTGCAACTGTTATTATATTATTGTATATTAAAATGTTATATATATATATTAATACTGGGAAACACCCATACACACACAAGCACTACGGCCAATTAAGTTTATTCAATTCACCTATAGCGCATGTCTTTGGACTGTGCAAACTCCACACAGAAATGCCAACTGACCCAGCCAAGACTTGAACCAGCGACCTTCTTGCTGTGATATATATATATATTTAAATATATATATTTTTTCATTTAAAATGTTGTTGTTCACGCACACATGCTTTTATTCTGTCTGAGTTCATCTGGAAAGCTAATGTACTAGAATGTTATTGTAATGTAAAATATGATTACTGGTAAATTTAGTAACATGCTAGCTGTTATGCTAACATCTTGTAATCTACGTTCATAAAAATGCTTAAAAAAAGTGCAGTTTACATAATGTATATATAAAAATATTAATACTTTGAGTAATATTCTCCGTTCATTCATGACAGCAGGAATATTACTGATCACTTGTCAACGGCGGCAGACAAAGACTATATATTATTTTGATACTTTTAAGAACTTTCCTAAATCCTCCACCTGTGAACTGTAAATGATCAAGCATTATGTAATGAATATGCAATATGCTTTGGGATCATAATACATTTAAATGATGTACTTTTGTTAAATGGTGAATAATAATAGGGGTGTGAAGGTTGCAATACAGATATTACAAAGTCAGGTCATCCAACTTTACGACTGACTAGTGTGTAAATCCTATAGGTTACACTTTGAGATTCCCCAAGAAAGTTTAGCTTTTCTTTTTCTGTGTTCACAAAACACACAGGGCTGTCACAGAAATATTATTGCATCAAATATTCACTAATATCTGTTATAAAATATAAAACATTTTATAAGTGGCACTTAGAAAATGCTCGGAATTTTTCCAAAGCCATGTTTGTGTTTGCAGGAGTTACTCTAGGGAGCTAAACACAAGCTAAATGGAAAAAAATAAGCGTATTTCGACACCACAGTTCTCCTGGAGAGTCCGCCGATTGCACACAGCGCTCTCTCTGGCCAAAGCAATGCGCGTGCGACACTCCGTTGTCAAGAAACAGAACTGAAAGGTTTGAGCGCAGAGCCTTTATATATGTTTCTAAAAATACCGTCCAATCAGCGCGCAGACCCGGCCAGTTGAATCACCCAATCAAAGCGCCAGGAGAAGGGACCTATTTCCATAATCGTCCGTCATTGGCTTAAAGTGATATCATATGCGCCCGCGCAAGCTGGGGGCCTGTGATTGGTCGCGCTGAGAGGGAACGTCACGCTGTCACGAGGGGGTAGGCAGGCTGCGAGGTTTGAACAGGGGAAGTTGACAGAGCGCAGCGCTTTGCGTGAGTTCAGTGTTTGCAAATATAGAGAGATCTCAACACAGACGGACTAGCGGACTCCGAGCAAAGCGACGGCTGCACCGCTTTGCTATTGCACGAAGAGGACGCTTGCTCGTCACACTTTTATCTCGATTCAGCAAGATACACGTACATCTATTTTTTGTGGTCTTTTATTGCCTGACGCTCGGGATTGCAATGGATGTTCTACCAATGTGCAGCATTTTTCAGGAACTCCAGATCGTTCATGACACTGGCTATTTCTCTGCATTGCCGTCGCTTGAAGAATACTGGCAACAGGTAAGACATTTTTAAAGTGATTTTTGGATGAAACTTCCGCTGTGGTTGGTGAACGTAGAGCTCGTGCTTTGACTTTGCTGCTTTTGAACGGGAAACAGAGTTATTTAGCATCCGCGCTGCGCTCACTGTAACATTCTAAATGACGTATTTACCGCTGATACATTGTAGCGCGGTTACTGCTGTCAGTCAGCGGAATCTATGCATGCGTACGTCTAGACTAGTATACTTTTTAGTGCATAGAATAGACTAACGAGGAAGTGCACTGAGTAAAATATAAATACTTGGCTCATTTTCTTACTCAAACATGGATAGGTTTAATTTGACAGTCTGCAGCACATGTTGTGTCACATAACGGGGTTTATAGGAGGTGCTTATTAACTCCCGTAGCAGGTTCTGCTGCTTGATAGTGATATACTTGTGATCGAACTGTTGCAGTCGTATTTTTGGCACGATCGTATGCATGTTTCTCCTGAAACTGATCCAGGTAGTTTCCCCTCAGGCTTTTGGGGGATTCTGGCATGGAGCCATAAGAACGTATTTCTTTGGCATTTGAACACGTTTCCCAGCAGAGGATGATAGTTAGATGCTGAAATGATAGTTAAGGCTCTGTCGTCGTTTACTCGCCATTATGTTGCTTTAAAATGCCACGAGTGTTTATTTGGTGGAAATATTACGAGATGTTAAGCGCGACGTTGGTGACTGACAGCCTCGGTCGCCATTCACTTGCATTGCATTCAACGAAACTGAATGGTGACTGGTCTGTCAGCCTGCTTGACATTTCGTAATGTTGAAGAAACTGCATAATTCTAAACTATAGCTTTCTGAACCGAGCACTACACCTGATGGGACAGCTGTAGAGTCGACTACTTGAGAGGCTTCAGGCCATATTTCGCGCGTTGATATCGTGTTTTTGATATCGATGATACGCGCAGCTAAAACGCACAACTAAACGCTCATACCGAGTGGACAAAACACAGTTTGAAGCGTTTATCAAACCTCTTCTTAACTCGAATGGTCTGCGTTCACACTTAACACGCGTTGAAATGTGTTTAAAACGCGTCCAGATGTACGCTGAGGGACGTCAGGCTGTTTGAATGAGGAAACTCGACCGAGGAAGTTCTGTGGCTTCCTTAAAAGGACTCTGAAATGTCTGCATGACACACTAGGGGATAACTGTTCTAGAAAGACAGTATGCAGCTCTCAAATCCTTATTATTATCCAGAAATACTGTTACATATCTTGATGTGTTTTACATATTTATGCTGAAAATGTGTTAAAGTTAATGATGGCTTGTGGTTTACCCAAACTAAACCTTAGCAGCCAGCTGTGAAAGGAAACCCATTGAACGCATGCTAAAATTCTGTTGTTGTTTTTGTTTCGAATCAGACATGTCTGGAGCTGGAGAGATATTTGCAGAGCGAGCCGTACGTTTCTGCTTCTGACCTCAAGTTTGAGGGCCAGGAGGATCTTTGGAGCAAGCTCATCTTGGCTTGTGGAGATAAGGGCGATGGGAACGGCAGCCTTCCTAGCATCAAGGAGGACGACAATCAGGACTGCCAAATATTGGAAACCAACAGCATGAATTCGGATGCCAGCAGCGAGGCGTCTGACAGCTCGGAGGAGCTCTCTCCCACTCATATCTTTACCTCCAACCCGCTGGGCTCAGTTCTGACGGAGTCAGCGCATCACTTGAGTTCCTCTATCATCAGCACGCCTCCGTCCTCCCCAGAAATGCCCCAAGAGCCTGGCGTCCCGCAGGTGTGGGGCTCCACACAGACTGACTTGCACATCCCAGTGAAGATCAGGCAAAACGGGCTGGGGAAGGCCTTGGATAAGACCACCACTGGCGGGGACGCCTCTCCAGATGGCAGGAGGAGAGTGCACAGGTGTCATTTCAACGGCTGCCGGAAGGTTTACACAAAAAGTTCTCACTTAAAAGCACATCAGCGGACTCACACAGGTTAGACATTGCAATATTATAACTTTTCAAAACAGGAAAAAGTTGCTTATTCATAATTATGTACTCTATTTTTGACATCTTGTCAAAGCAAGAAAAAAAGAGCAGAACCATGCACATTTGTCTGAGGTTTCGCGTCTCCTACAAAGTTGTGTAATGGAGTTGCGTTCACACAGGCTGTCCTCAGCTGCAAGGCTAATGTCACTCAGTGAATATTTGCCTCGCATGACTGCACGCCTAAACGGTGACCTAATCTGTTTGGAATGTGGCCGCGGGAGGAAGGAGGGGGGATCGGATGGGGGAGGGGACGAAAACCAGCCAGGGTGAAAACAACCTGCTCTACCAAAACAGTTTTGGTTTCGTCATGGGAAAGAACCAGGCTTTTGAATGGGGATCTGGGTGGCCCCTTTTTAAAGGGCCCCGTCGCATTCAAAACAGGCTCCGTGTGACACGCATTGTTCTGCATACTGTTTATGCATACACAGCACAGAGGCAGACTTTTGGCATAGCGTGCATTCCCGCAATCCTTGAGAGCTTGAGGGATCTTATTAAAGTTAAGACCGTCTCGTAGACTGCCTGACCTGATCCATAAACATGCGTCCTGTTTACTGATGCATTTTCGAGAGCATTACTGCACGCGTTCCTTTCAGACTGCTGAATGTTTCCCTGCCGAAATGTACTGAAAGGTGTTTGTGTTTTTGTTTACAGGTGAGAAGCCGTACAGGTGTTCATGGGAAGGCTGCGAGTGGCGCTTTGCAAGGAGCGATGAGCTAACCCGACACTTCAGGAAGCACACTGGTGCAAAGCCATTTAAATGCAGTCACTGTGACAGGTACGTTGAGTTCTGTCTCGCTATCTCTCCCTGTGACAGTCATCAAAGCCCGTCTGTCTTTCTCACCGCATGCCTGATCCTTTGATGCGTGCATCAGTGAAATGCGGCTGATTCTGCATTCGCCATTGATTCTTTCTTTTTTATCGCTTCATCGATGGGAGTTGCCCCATTATGTTTGGATTTTATCACTTAATTACCTAATCGCATTAAATGCTTGAGCGCGCAATAGTCACACTGTCGCAATACTTTATTGATATCCTCCGCTCTTTACCACCTAACGTGGCTCTCCTGTTTGTCATCACTTCCTCTGTTAATCATTTCCCTCCCTGAGAGATCTGCGCTTTGAACACCATTGTTTGTTCGACTTCCCTTTTTGGAGTTTTGTTTCTGTAGTTACTGGATGCCGAAACTCTGCAAAGTTCTCCTTTAAAACAAACCATTTGATCAAGTCTTTCCTCATACCGAGGCCCGAAGTACCGAAGTTCAACACACTTTGGACAATATAATAGGGCTACTAATAAGTGTATTCTCAGCTTAGCAATGAGATTTGTTGAAAATGTTCAGCTTATAGAAACTTGTATTTCATGTACAGAAGTGGACAAAATACCCTTTGATTGTTGTACCAGGCCACTTTCATTTCCCCTTTTTAATGCTTCTGTTGAACCACAATTTGAAACCAATATCTGATTTTCTTTCATCATTTCAATAATCATTACTTTTTTCAGTTTCAAGCTATTTCAGTGACCACTGTGGGTTATTGTTCTTCAATGGAAGCATAACAACAATTTTGTCCGCATCTGTTTATGTATGAAAAGTAACTGCAGTATACACAGTGTGTGTGACTTTATATAGCTGAGGTCGCAAAAAAGATCAACACAAACTTGAGAATAAAAATATGTCAAATTTGCATATACTTAAAAATGGAAGCTTCATTGATTTAGTTTTTATAATATTGTATTTAGTTAATAGCAGTGTTTGGAAACTGTAACTATAATGTCACTTTGTGACCACTATAAACTGATCATTGCAATAGCATGCAATTCATTACGCACCGTTTTTCATTTCCAATCCATTTCCACCCATTTTTATGTTATGAATATGTGGGAGAAGTGAAAATTCCCTCTTGTCCTACCCGAAACCAACCATTCCTTTCATTAGCCTTCATAGCACCTATTCCTGTTTCACGAGTTCCCCTCGAGGGCCACTAGGTGCCTCATCAGTGATGCAATGCACAGATCTCAACCTTTGATCACTCTTTATGGCTCCAGTGGCCCCTGCCTGACCTTGTTTTTCACCCTTTTTTTCTCCAGGTGTTTCTCCAGGTCAGACCACCTGGCCCTGCACATGAAGAGGCACCTTTGAGCGGGCCTTAGCTTCACGCTGGGGATATGTTGTGTCCTGACCAGCTTCCTGGTTGACCTGGCCCTGCAAAGAAATGAGGGGAGTGTGTTCCAGCCAAAGCATGCCATTTTGCACCATATCCTGTGCCTCCGTGAGCCCCGGGATAAAGGCGGACTGACTGGTTGTTGAAATGAACAAAAGAAAAATGGAAGGGACAAAATCACGTATGAAGAATCGAAGACAGGATGATTTATTAAAAAAAAAGTTAAAACAAAAAACAAAAAATAGAGCGAATGAATGGTGTGTTGTATGGTGCATGATGTTTGGGGACAACTCCTGGACTATACACTGGTACTTTTTAAATCGAATCCTAACGAAAGCCTGTTTGACGTGAGCGGATGAATGTCCCGTGTGCAAAGAAGGGTGGGAGGGGGGTACCAGTGTATCGCTGTGGGCTGAATGGTGTCGGGAAACAAGTTCCGTTTTTGTTTCCACATGGTATGCAAGGAAGCCGTGAGACTGAGGACTCCAGCCAGACGCCCCTGGGCTCTGTGTCGCAAGAATTCCAGTGGGGGGGTGAAGCGGCCAAGGTTTCACCCCCAACCCCCATTTAAAAAGGGGGAGGCGGAAACTCGGTCCTGAATGAAAGTGGCTTTTTTGGTGTTCGGTGCAGCTACTAAATGTGCAATGTGTTCGGTAGCTTGTTATTTTTTGACAGGCTACAAAAGCTCATTTGTAGTCCGTTGTATAAGCTGTGTGCTTAGAGATGTAACACAATTATAACTTCACTATCATAAACAGGTGTTGCATGGTATTGGGGTTTGTTTCTTTTTTTTTTCTTTCGTAATTGGGACTGCAAATAGATTCCAATAAAGCGCAGCTAAATACAATTGGTTAAATGTTACAATATTGTACATAAACGCATTGATCGTTCTTCACTCTAAATTCCCACCCCGTTTCTTTCCAATGGGAGGGGGACCACTTGATGCATACAAGACTTTCATCTCGAGGACTAAATTCTCTCTTTCTATCTCCATTTGACCTGTTGTTAATGCACTGTTGACCTTAATGGTGCCTTATGCAAGTGACCTTTCCATTTGGGTGGTCGCAAAATGTCTTTTGAAACAAACAACAACGACAAAAAAGCTTTATTAAGGCTCTGTTTCACCTGAACGTGCACCTTTTCCCGTTTCTGAGGCCACTGTACGCAAGCCCTTGTAGATACGTAATATATTGTGGTTCGTGAGCATGCGATCTTTCATTCTTTTACCCTCACATTTCTCAACTCTGCGATGTAGAGCACTTACGGGTTTGGTATCTACCGAACGACCTTTTGGAATACGCTTTGGACGCAAGATCTCTATCTGTGTAGGTGTATGTGTGTGTGTAAGACAAAAAAAAAGCTCTTAAAGTGCAAAAACAGGCTGTTGTATAACACAGACGTTTGTGGAATGCCAACCCCCCCGACCACCGTCCCCTGTAACCAAGAATGAAGAAAAAAAAAGCCTAAAGATTTATTGTAATTAACAAGCTCCAGTCAGACAGGCCTTGCCTTGTACTGCCTCTCTGTAATGAATTGCTGAAGGCCCTGCCTGCTACAGACTGCTGACTCTGGCAGTTCGATATTGACCTGTCTGGATGCCGTTGTTTTAGTCCAGCGACAGTATTGTGGAAACAGTGCACAGCCATCCAGAAAGATAAAGATATATCGCTTCTCTCCTCAACATTTTACAATGGAAGTCGAACATGGAGAAAGCCACTCTGTTTGGCTGTGTGCATCTGAATAGTAAACCATCATGTTTTCAGGGACCAAACGATTGATTTAAACTTATTGTACATAGTTCTATGCTTGATTTATTTGAGTGTTGCACTTTTATTTAGCGCAGTGCTCTGGTTTGTCGAGCGACGGAGGTTTGACACTGTTGCATGTCGAGCAGCTACGTGGAAACGGATTGTTTGAGAAGTAACTTGAAGCAGCTTTTGTGCTGCCATTTTAACCAGACCAGCCAGGGTTTTGTGGGCAAAGAACATTTGTGTCTTTCCAACAGTGGCCAATATTAGTCAAGTGGTAACGGAGCCTTAATCAAGTTTCCCATTTGCTTGCTTCAACCAACACTTTCTATCACTTATCTTTTCTCTCATGAACCCCTCTTGTCTAGAGAATATTTGTACAAAAGAATAAAAAAAAACTGAAAAGTTAGAAAAAAACAACAACATTTTCTAAGATTTTTATTTGTTTTTGCTTTATATGAATTTTATTTGAAATTGTTTTGCAAAATTGTTATATTTCTGTATGAATGTATTTTTTATTGGAATAATAAGAAATTCTTATCGGAAAAACGAGACGTTTGATTTGTTGTTTTGCTTCACTTTATTTGGTTCGTGTTTTACTAGATCAGCTCTCGGTTTGTGAGTTTTATAGATGACTCTTCGCTATCACAGCTACAGTATTACACTATACTTACAACTCTGCCATGTATTAAACTGGTAACCAAACATTAGTCAGATTTCAAATTGACTTGGTGGTGAAAGTGCCTTAAAGTGACATTTTCAGCCATAAATCGTCATTTAACCAACCTTTACTTGTTCAACATTTATTTGAGGGTTTCTTTCTTCTGTTGAACACAAAAGATGATATTTAGAGGAATTTTAGGTAGCTGATACCCATTGACTTCCATAGTATTGATTTATTTTTTCCCTACTATGGAAGTCGATGGGTCCCAGCAATAAGCATTCTTCAAAATATGACCTTTTTATCATCAATACGGTTAATTAAAACCCCACGAGGGAGAGTAAATACTGAAGTAACTTTCATTTTTTTGGGATGAACTATCCCTTTAAGACTCATATATAGGATCCTGGTCCATAACAGCTGAATATCATTGTGAGGGAAAGATCTTTTTGGCTTGAACTAGTAAACAACCAGTCACAAGACTTCACCAACTAATTGGACTAAAAGCTCATTCACAACAAAAATGATAACTATTAGCATCCACACTTGTGCTGAAGTCTGTCACTTTAATTGCTTGAGCTCTATAAAGCTGGACGGATTCTGATTGGCTGTCAGTGATTGTACATCAGCTTAAAAAAAAAAAGAGAGATTTCAATGGTATCGTTCGATTTGTGTCTTTATTATTATAGCTGTGGTGTGAAAACGCCTTCAGAACTATATCCTAATTGTTGGCCTTAGCAGAATGCTAACATTGTAGCATTAACGTTTATGCAAGGAACATTCTCCTCAATTACAACTACCATTTTACACTATGCTTACAACTCTGCCATGTATTAAACTTTGGTAACTAGACATTGGTTTGGATTATAGTCAGATTTCAAATTGACTTGGTGGTGAAAGTGCCTTAAAGTGACATAACACCCATAAATCTTCATTTAACCAACCTTCACTTGTTCAACATTTATTTGAGGAGTTCTGGTAGCTGATACCCATTGACTTCCATAGTGTTGATTTATTTTTTTCCCTACTATGGAAGTCGATGGGTCCCAGCAACATGCATTCTTCAAAATATCATCTTTTATCGTCAATAGAACAAAAAAACTCAAACTTTAAAACCCTACAAGGGAGAGTAACTTTAATTTTTGAGTGAACTATCCCTTTAAGAATCATATAGGTCTCAAACTCGATTCCTGGAGGGCCGCAGCTCTGCACAGTTTAGGTCCAACCCTAATCAAACACAGCTGATGCAACTAATCAAGGTGTTCAAGACCACTAGAGACTATTAAGCAGGTGTGAGTTGAAGGTGGTGCAGAGCTCCGGCCCTCCAGGAATTGAGTTTGAGACCATTGAAGGATCCTGATCCATAACAGCTGAATATCATTGTAAGGTAAAGATCTTTTTGGCTTGAACTGGTAGCCAACCACTCACAACACTTCACCAACTAAATGGACTAAAAGCTCATTCACACAAAAGGATAACTATTAGCATCCGCACTTCAAATGCTTAAGCTCTAAAAAGCTAGACGGATTCTGATTGGCTGTCAGTGATCTTACATTAGCTAAAAATGTGATTTCAATAGTATAATTCCATTTCTGTCTATTTTTATTATAGCTGTGGTGTGAGAACTATATCTTTCTCCTAATAGTTATTATTGTTAGCCTTAGCAGCATGTTAATATTGTAGCATGTAGCATTAGTGTTTATGCAAACCCTGCTGAAAACAACTGCTTAAACCAGCCTAGGCTATTTTTAGCTGGTCAACCAGACTGGTTTTAGAGGGGTTTTGGCCATTTCCAGGCTGGTTTCAGCCATTTCCAACCTGGTCTTATTAGTCAAAACCAGCTTGACCAGCCCAGCCAGCCTGGGAGCCCAGCTAAAACCAGCTATGTCCAGCTTAAATCAGGCTGGTCAAGTTGGTTTTGGCTGGTTTTAGCTGGTTGTTTCCCAGCCTGACCAGCTAAGACCAGGCTGGAAATGGCCAAAACCCCTCTAAAACCAGGCTGGTCGACCAACTAAAAGCAGCCAACCACCCTAGGCTGGTTTAAGCTGTTTTGTTTTAGCAGGGAACAATATCCTCCTTAAAAAGCAAGTCTTTAATATAAACATACATCTCTCTAAAAACACTGTGTATCTTTCAGAACGACTCTAATTTTAACTCTTCACATGATATCCCACTAGACTGGTAAATATATCAATGAACGGCAATTACGTGCATTAGCAGAGCAACGGTGATGTTCATGGATTCCTCGCTCTCATTATATGTTGTTGTGCAGTAGCTGGTCTCAACACCCACTGGAGGGGCGTTTCACAAGCTTGTCAAAATAGACGAATGTGTTCTCACAGAAAAACATTGCAAATTGCCGCCTTTGTGAATTGCTAAAGGGGGAAACATGCCCTAGGTGATTCCTGGCAGGTGGAGCGCTCAAATGTTTTGCCAAAGATTTGTTGGCTTTCGAAACATTTTACAAAAGTGCTTTTTTTTTTCTTTTCGTTTACCTGTAAACATCAGGTTGTTATTATGAATACTTTATAATAAAAATAAGGGTTAAAAATAAGTAATAATGACAATTATTGGAGAGTAGACAAAGATTAATGTAATGTTAATATTATGCACGTTTTCCATATTTTGTGGACTCTATTGTGATATTCAAATAGATACATATTTAAATGTGAAATATTTCCATGAATTTTAGTGCAAAACTATACAAGCCAGTGTTGGAGTATCACATTACGGGTAGCGCGAGTTAAGTAATAATAGTACTTTTCGACATAACGAGTAAAGTAACTCGTTACTTAAAGTTTTCAAAATTAAGTAATGATATTTGAGTTCGATGGAAATGTTCTCATTGTTTTGAGCGCATTGAAGAAAAGGAAAAGAGGATTATCTAAATGGATAGTCATTTTACTTTTTAATAAGACAAAAAGTAGAAAAGTAGCAAACACATTGCTTTAATCCGTATGTACGGCATGTATAGCTCTGGGGTCAGGAACTTCTCCGAACATAACATTATCCTACATACATTTTATTATGTTTTTAAAGGTTAATGAAGGTTATAACAAATAAGAAGAAAAAAAACCCCTCCAAGTTCTGAAAGAGATCAAGCCTCAGCCAGGTCAGAAAAAGTAACTCAAAAGTAACGTAACATTACTTGCCATAAAAAGTAACTAAGTAAAGCATCTAGTTACTTTTTGGGGAGTAAAGGCTGATTTATACTTCTGCATCAAGCGCAGGCGTATGGTCCGGCGCAGCCTTCGTGCGGTCGCATAGTCTTTGCCGTGGCTGACGCCGATGCTGATGCGCACCTCTCAAAAATTTAACTACACATCGCAACAACGCATAGCTCTGTGATTGGTTGGCTTGGTAGCTGTGACCAGGGTGGGTGGGACCGAGAGTCGCGTGAACCTGTTGGAGTGAGTGTTTACAAGTGTCGAGTCCCGTGAAGATGCTCCAGATGGAAACTGTTGTTTTGTGTTTACCTATGATTAATGTTGTTGCATGTTCGCCGATTCCCACCTCTGAATAAGCGAGTTTTAGCTTTACATTTAGGTAGCATTCAGAAAAAACAAAAACAGCCACGAAGAAACACGACACAGGAACATAAAAACCTACTTAAAGCATAAAAACATAAAAGTGTTATTGCAGAGCAACACAAACAGCTTGCAGAAGTATAAATGCACGACTACGAGCAAGGCAGGCGCCGTAGGTCACGCCGATCACTCCACGCAGAAGTATAAATCAGCCTTAACGCAATATTGTAATGCATTACTTTCTAAAGTAACTTTCCCCAACACTGTACATAACTGTAGTATGAAGTAATAAATGTGTCCATCTGTTCAGACACTGTAAAACAAATGCTGGGTTCCACACAATTCCTTTATGTTGTCCCAACTTAATTATTGTTTTTTACAAATTTAAGTGGTTGAACATAAAACCATTAAGTTCTCCCCCAAAAATCTCAAGAATCGTGTTGTTTCAGCTCATTTTTAATAAGTATTTGAACAAGCAGCAAAAATAATCTTTTAAGTGAACACTGTAAAAAAAATGCAGGGTTCCACATAATTCAGTCATGTTTGTCCCAACACAAATCAATGAAGTTAACAAATTAAAGTCGGAGCTTGCGACGACCGGAGTTCGATTCCCGGCTCGAGGTCCTTTGCCGATCCTTCCCCTATCTCTGCTCCCCACACTTTCCTGTCTGTACATCTCCACTGTCCTATCAATAAAGGTGAAAACCATTAAATAATTATAAAAAAAGTTAACAAATTAAATAAGTAAATTGCACATAAAACAAATAAGTTGTCCCCAAAAAATCTCAACAATTGTGTTGTTTCAGCTCATATTATATAAGTAGATTAATCAAGCAGCAAAAGTAATCTTCACTTTAGTTCTTATGATCAAAATCTGTAATTTTCTGTTTTGATTAATGACTTGGAATCATTAATTTATCTTTATATTAACAATCCGTATTTATATACAGAGAAAGAGAGAGAGAGAGAGAGAGAAATATCCCCGTCTTTCTTTGTGGACTTTGGGCTGCACTAAACTCGTCGTTTTATCCAGACATCTCAATTTATTAAAGGCAGAAGTTACACAACACGCCAGTTCGCCGAAGGTGAAGATCGTGGGAAAACTTGTCGCATTACATAACTCAATTACGGCTACGCCTCTGATAATACAGCAGTAGTTTTCCATGTTTCTCAGTGCATTGCTAATGTTGATGCCTCCACCACTGAGCTCCACTGAAAGCTTCCTCATTATTCCGCGTACAGCTGACAGATCCTAAAGTGGAAGCAATTATATGCAGCCTTGGAAAGTCACAGAGCGACATCAATCCTTTAAAGGTCAAGTGCCCCCAAATCCATCATTAAATTTAACTGAAGGATCTCAGTCCACGCTTTATGACGTTTAAAAGGGAAGATCAATGCGTCAAAAGATCCATATTTATGTACGGCATTGTTTAATGTGCCTTTAATGGCCATAAAATTAGAAGGGCAGTTTGAGGAACGTGCTGGAAGAGGCAAATGTTTGATGTCGCTACGTGTTCGTGCTTTCCCACGTTTAGCACCGGGGGTGACCCGTAATCCAGGATTACCAATTCCAGATAAATTACACTAGCATATGACACATGTGCTACGTTAATGTGCATTTAGTGCTCTTGCAGCCCATAATTTTTCACAATGTGTATTCGTAGGTACTCAAACATAACGGAGAAGTGCATTTCTGTGTGCTTGGAATGACACTTATAAGCTTAGTTCACCCAAAAATAAAAATCATTTACATCACTCTCACATGGTTCCAAACATACACGACTTTCTCTTATTTTCTTTCTGTGAAACGCAGGAGGATCTATTTTAAGTGTTTTCAGTCAATTTAAAGTGATAGTTCACCTAATAGGTCTCCCAATGAACACAAAAGAACATATTTTGAAGAATGCTGGTAGTGGCACCCATTTGACCCCTACTATAGAAGTCAAATGGGTCCCAGCAAACAGCATTATTCAAAATATCTTCTTTTGTGTTCGACAGAAGAAGGACAGGTTGAAAACTACATGAGGGAGAGTAAATTATGAGATCATTTTCATTTTTGAGGGAACTATCCCTTTAACAAAAGTCCATTCATTCATTCATTCATTCATTTTAATTTCGGCTTAGTCCCTTTTATTAATCTGGGGTCGCCACAGCGGAATGAACCGCCAACTTATCCAGCATATGTTTTACGCAGCGGATGCCCTTCCAGCTGCAACCCATCACTGGGAAACACCCATACACACTCATTCACACACATACACTAGGGACAATTTAGCTTACCCAATTCACCTATAGCGCATGTCTTTGGAATTGTGGGGGAATCTGGAGCACCCGGAGGAAACCCACGCAAACACGGGGAGAACATGCAAACTCCACACAGAAACGCCAACTGACCCAGCTGGGGTTCGAACCAGCGACCTTCTTGCTGTGAGGCGATTGTGCTACCCACTGCGCCACTGTGCTGCCTAACAAAAGTCCAATAATATATATACTATATTTTAGAAAGCCCCATCATTGTTCTTGTTTTAGATGCTAGATGCTTTTACATTAAGTAATAGATGGGTAAATGTTTTCAGAAGGGATGACTCCAGAATCATTTTCCCATTCATTTCTCCTATAGGAAAAGTATTGTAAGCCATAAACCAAAGCAACCAGTTATACTGCGAATAACACTCTTACGTACACTGATTCGAAACAAACAAGTATATAAATAGCTGACAAAAAAACAAAGATACAAAACTGTGAGCTTAGCAGCTTTAAAGAAGAAATCACATCAATAAATTCATGTAAATTCAAACTTTACAATGTGTATTTTGCTAATGCACATTGTTATTCTTTATGTGAACAATTAATCGGGGACGTGCGGTCAGGGGAGGGCGGTGAGGCAGTGCCTCCCCTGTCATCATCCTCACCTGCCATCATGAGATGCTAATGATCAAATAAATGTGTCCACTGATCTGTGCTATAAATGGAATTTCTGTATGATTCAAATGATTTCAATCATTTTTATAATCAAAATCGCTGTATTTTGCGTATTTTCTGTTTAATTACAGCGTAGGAAGTGAGGTGAGGCAGCCCGAGCTGTGCCTCACGGCAGATTGCGCAATCCTTTGCAAACTGGCTTGAGCGTGCCTTTTGCTTGCTCTGTGTATGCTACCAATGTAATGCTTTATTAAAATGTTTTATACATTGTAGATATTTTTATTATATGTCCTCACTTTCCATATAATAGGTAATGCATTTCACCTATGCCTATCACTTATTTAGTGTTAGGATCTGACATACAGCTGCACTGAAAAGACATGAGGTGGATGAAGCAATGAAGGGGGCGCTCGTGAGCTCACGGCTATTCTTGATCGGTGGTTGCTCTTCTTCTACGTAGTAAAGTTCAATAGGAGTCTCCTATTTTGTGTTTTGGTCTGACTGACTGCAAAAATCGCAGATGTAATATCACAGCTAAAAAAATTCTCATAATTGGACTTTCAATCAAAACTAACTGGTGAATAAATAATGGACGACCAATGGCAGAGTTAAAGGGCTTGCTTCAAAGGACGGGACAGAAGATAACTCGATCATTTCAAAGCAATTCAAGCCATTTCAAGACTTCATTTACAAGTAAAGGTAAGACCAGTGTTCAAATCCTGTGTGTGTGAATGAGAGAGGGAGAGAGAGAGAGAGAGAGAGAGAGAGAGAGAGAGAGAGAGCGCGCGCATCCGCCGTGGTGCTGTGTTTGTGTGTGTCTGTTTGTGTGTGTGCGCGCGTGTGTGAATGAGAGAGAGAGCGAGCGCATCCTCCGTGGTGCTGTGTTTGTCGCTTGTCATAGTTGTCTGTAGCATCCAGCTGGGTGTTTTTTGGGAGGCATATTACATCGCTATACATTTTATATTCTTCCTTGACCCAATATGTACCTGCTATGTGTATATAAATAATGCTGATATGAAACCCAATCGGTAGTTGGCAAATATATTGGGTGGATATGTTTGTAAATCTGACTTTGAAAGAGTCAGTGCCTCACTAGCCATAAACCTCACCGCACCTCACTGCAATTAATACTTTAGTTTGAAGCCTTCAGCTATAATATTTTTTAACCACGCCCCTCTTACCGGTTGTTTGCTGTGAGAAAATTATACACCCCCCCTCCTCCCTACTCAATATTCACTTGGAAGTACATTAGCATACTGAAAATAAAGTCTCAGCAACTTTAATTAAGATAAAGAACTACAATCCAATGAATCATTGAGAATGAATCAAACGAATTTAAAACTACAGATAACTAAACTGTTCAAATATGTTTTATTTGGTTGTATCAACATAAACAATACAGTTACAACTGCAAGTTTATTGCAAAACAGCTGTAAATACACAACTATTTATGCATTTTGAGCGTGTAGGAAGACCTACATTTAATGTAGTGCATCATGGGTAAATACAATTGTTTTTAAAACTAAATGAATGGGTTCATAAATAGCACATACAATTGATTAACATCCACAACGGTGTTGGTCATTTATGGTTATTCATCAGTTTCCCTGCTTTTCTTCTTAAATTTTACTTGACAATTTACATGACGGATGTGCTTTATAATGGTAAACAACAAAAAAGTACAACAAATATAATTTTACTCTTCCCATTTGATATGAAAGTGTTTCTAAGACTTTCCAAAATAGCAAAAATTATATATAATGTAGAGACGAAAGAAAAAATAATGCCAAATTAGCGATCAATCGAATTGTGCATTCAAATTTTAGCATTTAGCATAGCTGTTAGCATTTAGCATAGCATTTCATGCCAAGGAAATACAACACAAAGTGTAGTGTTACAAACGTGCATTATTATCTTTCTACGCTTTCATTAAATATGGACGAATCTCATCGCCATGCATAAAAAAGGGTCCATGTGTTGATATTAAATGTTAAAATCCATGTGTGCTAGAACTACACCTTGCATACTATCGCCTACGAATACTAATGAGATCACATGGTTGAACCACCTTGAACTCTGCGTGCGGAGCAAAGTCAGCAGTCTTACCGCATATTGTGCTTTGTGCTTTCTTGAGAAATTCAGAAGGCAAAGTATTGTCAGGAAGCCGAAATTAAAAGCAATGTCACGACATCAAAGGCTGCCGTTGCCAGAGGGTGAGGGGTGAGTGCGAGACCGTGAGCTGTTTGAAGCCAATGGGGTTGAAGGAGAATATTCAAAGAAAGAGACCAGAGCTTGCTTTAGAAACATTGAATAATTATTAGCGGTACCTGGAAAGGCAAGCGTCGCAATTACTATAGCTCATATATGGTTAATCATTTGAAAAACTCTTCATTTAAGACTTAAAGGTGCTGTGTGTACTAGGGGTGTAACGGATCACAGTTGGTCCGTGATTCGTACATACAGGGGTACGTATCCATAATGAGCCTGGGTTGTTTTCTTTTTTTAACTACATTGGAATCGAAACTAGGAATCGAGAATACCCAATCCCAAAATCGATACCCAACCCTTCAGTTTATTACTTGGACAATCACATATGTAGCAACACACTAGGCTAGGCAAGGCAAGTTTATTTATATAGCACATTTCATACACAGTGGCAATTCAAAGTGCTTTACATGAACAGGAATAAAAGAGACAAGTATAAAAAATAAAAACAAATAATAGGAAAACAGATAAAAACAGATTAAAATGTGTTAAAACAGGTTATAAAAGAATGAAAAAGAAAAGAAAGATATAATAGTGCGATCTGTCGGACGTAGCACAGTGCTCATTCAGTAAAGGCACAGCTAAACAGATGTGTTTTCAGTCTGGATTTGAATGTACCTAATGTTGGAGCACATCTGATCATTTCTGGAAGCTGATACCAGCAGCGGGGGACGCAGTAGCTGAAGGCCGATTCACCCTGCTTTGACTGAACTCTTGGAATTTCTAGTTTATATGATCCTAAAAATCTGAGGCATCTGTTAGGTTTGTATTCAGTGAGCATATCTGTAATGTATTGATGTCCTAGGCCATTTAGTGCTTTATAGACAAGTATTAATACTTTAAATTCTATTCTGAATGTAACTGGGAGCCAGTGTAAAGACCTGTGGACAGGTGTGATGTGCTCTGATTTTCTGGTTCTGGTCAGAATCCTGGCCGCAGCGTTCTGGATGAGCTGCAACTGTCTGACTGTCTTTTTGGGAAGGCCAGTGAGGAGTCCGTTACAGTAATCCATCCTGCTGCTGATAAAAGCATGAACAAGTTTCTTTAAGTCCTCACTGTAAACAAAGCATCTAATTTTTGCAATGTTTTTGAGATGATAGTATGCTGATTTAGTTACTGCTTTGACATGACTATTGAAACTCAGATCTGACTCCAGAATCACACCAGTACCATGGACGATATTTGCGCAGGCACGCAGAACTCTAATCTTCTACAGAGAATGCAAAAATCTTTTAGCGTCCAGCAGTTTTCTAAATAGGATTGCTCCAGTGTCTGAGTACAAGAAATATTAGAGGTCAATAAGTGCACAGCAGACATGTCATTTTATGATCATCTTCCTTCACTGGGGATCATCATCATGCTGGGGTTTTGTCTGCATCCTGTCCGTTCATTAAAAACAGGGCTATTTGTTTTCAAAGCGGATACTTACCCAATTAGCATCTAGCAGTTAATGCTTATGAACACTAAAAAGTATTAGAAGGGAATTGGAGGGAGGGCGCAGAGAGATCTGAGAGTGCGGAACAAACGCTTTTTGTTGTTGATATTTTCATAAAGCAAGCATATTCTTGCTTTCAACACAGATTAATTTCCATCATAACACCCGAGAAAAGCTTAATGGCTCTTTTGAACATTGAGACGCAGCCCTCAAAGAGCTCATTTCACTCGGGTCTTAGGCAAACATCAGATTTACTGAGATTGGCTGTTGGCTGTTTGAAGAAGAGCAGTTGTTGATGGCTGAAAAGCCCATTGACTCTATTGTGACTCTATCACTCCAGTTGACCACTTAAGCAACCTTCTTAGTGACCTTCAAGTGACATTCATTCACACGTCTTAATTGTATGGAGGATTCCGCGGTCTGGAAAACTGACTGTTGACCTTGTGGGGTAAAATGATACTTCAGATTGAAAAATATGCATTAAAGATAAAATAACAACTATTAATATTTTATTTAATAATAACAAATACTAATTATGACTATAATTAATTTAATAATAATGACTAATACAGAAAAAAATTAATATCTAAAAAAATGTTAACTTTCCAGTGTGCAAATCTTGTGTGTGTGTGTGTGTGTGTGTGTGAGGGAGTGTGAATGAGAGAGAGCGAGCGCATCTGCTGTGGTGCTGTGTGTGTTGCTTCATCCACACCTTAGAAAAGCATCCAG
>CAIGQW010055747.1:774526-784691 GCA_903798125.1 Danio choprae | reverse complement strand
TGTGTGTGTGTGTGTGTGTGTGTGTGTGTGTGTGTGTGTGTGTGCGCGTCTGTGCGTGTGTGTGCGTGTGTGTGCGTGTGTGTGCGTGTGTGTGCGCCTGTGTGTGCGCGTGTGTGCGTGTGCGTGTGCGTGTGTTTGCACCTCAAGGGTTTATTAATCATACATTTAGGTTTCTTCAACTTTGGACACTTTTATCTCCTAAGGGGTTGATTTGTTATTAAAAGCAACTGATTTCTCTGGTTATACGAAGGTCACATTAATATTCTCTGATATTTGTTTTTATTTATTTTACCTTTTTTATTTGCAACGTTATGTTTCTATAAATTTAGACTTTCTTTATTATCCACAAGTGGACATTTGTCTTTCTATAGCTTCACCACATAATTACATTCAACATCATCACATATGTCACAAAAAATGAGCAACACAAATAAATTCAACATCATATATATCACATAAAAAAACCCATAACACAATTAACCCTACTCTTACTCAAATCCTAGTGTTTAAAATTCTAATGGCAGTTGGCATAAATGATATTTTATACACATTTTTCTTTACTTGAGGTTGCCTAAAACGTCTTTTTGATGGCAAATGCTGAAATTTTATATTAAATGTTTGGGAACAATCTTTAATAAAGATATGTGCTTTCTGTTTAATTCTAAACCTTATTGTTTAACCTTCATCCCAGGCCCAAATCTTAAATTGTAAAATGAAAACCAACCAATAAAGCATAATTTTTTGTGATTTAAAATAGTATGATTTGAATAAATAAATAAATAGGGGCCTCACGGTGGTGCAGTGGGTAGCACTATCGCCTCACAGCAAGAAGGTCACTGGTTCGAGCCTCGGCTGGGTCAGTTGGCATTTCTGTGTGGAGTTTGCATGTTCTCTCCGTGTTGGCGTGGGTTTCCTCCGGGTGCTCCGGTTTCCCCCACAGTCCAAAGACATGCGCTATAGGTGAATTGGGTAAGCTAAATTGTCCATAGTGTATGTGTGTGAATGAGTGTGTGTGGATGTTTCCCAGTGATGGGTTGCAGCTGGAAGGGCATCCGCTGCGTAAAACATATGCTGGATAAGATGGCGGTTCATTCCGCTGTGGCGACCCCAGATTAATAAAGGGACTAAGCCGAAATGAATGAGTGAATGAATAAATAAAAAAATAAAAAATGGAAAAATCTATAAAGAAAAACTAAATAAATAAAGAAATCCAAACACAAATAAAAATAAATGCATAAATAATAAAATAAATAATATATAAATTGTTTTTATAAAAATAAACAAAATAAATAAATAAATGCATACATAAATAAAAATAATTAAATGCTTAAATGCATAAATAATAAAAATAAATAATATGTAAAAAATAAATAAATACATAAATATATACATAAATAAATAAATTAATAAATAAATAAATAAATAAATGCATCAAAAAATAAATTAATTAATTAATTTTAATTAAAATAAATTAAATTTAACAGATGATAGATAGATCCAACCTAAGAAAATAGTTAAATCAAAGCCAGAGAAGATTTGTGTGTCTCATAGAATAGTGTCTCAATGTTTCATTCCTGATTGGATTTGTTTTTTAAAGAATCTTTTCAATGATTCAGTGATAAATTCAGAAAATAATTTCTGTATAAATCAGCCCTTTTTAAATGAATCCTTCAAATGGAAGATTCAGCAAATGCCTCTTTAAGACATCAGAAATTTACAGTCGGGCATAGTAAATAAGCAACAAAGAAATACATTTTAACCCCCCAAGCACCGAAAATAGGCAAAGAAAGAGCTGCGTATTGGATTCCAATAATAATCCCTCCAATAAAGAGTCCAAGCGTCTGACTGTGGCAGTGTCTGTGCTTCCTGTCTGCTTTTGTTGTGCTTGATATGGAATCACAGGCTCTTCTGCCAGACTGTTTAGCATAGAGTCTGTAGTGTCCGCAAACCCCCCCGTCCGTCCGTTCGTCTTCCTCTAATGAAGTCTATGAGATACTGTATGCCTGTCATGCCCCGCTGCTCGTCTGATCAACAGAGTGAGAACATTTACTTTCCCTGCATGCCAATTAAAGCCATCGCTTTCCTCAATGCCTTTCCCACCATCATTAAAGCCACAGCAGAGGTGCACACTGCAGCAAACACAACCAATGCTAAGAACAACATATTCACATCTCATGAGGAAATGGAATTGTTTTAATAATTGTCAAAAAAGTAGCTTATTCATACATATTGATACACTGAAAAAATGATTCATTGGATTTGCAAAATTGTTTTAAGGTAAGTGGTAAACCATTTATATGGGCTGAATTTAAACAATCAAATTAAGTTCATTCATTCATTTTCCTTCGGCTTAGTCCCTTATTTATCAGGGATCACCACAGCGGAATGAACTGCCAACTATTCCGGCATATGTTTTATGCAGCGGATGCCCTTCCAGCTGCAACCCGGTACTGGGAGACACCAATATACACTCTCATTCACACACACACTCATACACTACAGCCAATTTAGTTTATTAAATTCACCTATAGCGCATGTCTTTGGACTGTGGGGGAAACCGGAGCACCCGGAGGAAACCCACGCCAACACGGGGAGAACATGCAAACTCCACACAGAAATGCCAACTGGCCTAGCCGGGACTCGAACCAACGTCCTTCTTGTTGTAAGGCGACAGTGCTAACCACTGAGCCACCGTGCCGCCCCAAATTAAGTTTAACCAATACTAAATTTCATTTGTTTGTTTAAATTCAGCCCATATAAATTGTTTGCAACCAGTTATCTTACAAAACATTTTGTACATTTTGTTAATATTTTTTTCTCAGTTTACGATTAAATTGGCATGAAAACGTCTGATTTTTAAAAGGAGGAGTGATCACAAAACCCACCGCTAAATCTACCCCTCTTACTAAAAAACATTCATTAGATTTACAATTTTATTTTTAAGGTAAGTGGTAAGTTTATTAATAAATAAATAAATAACGACTATTTCAATAATTAGTAAAAAAAAAAAAAAATTTATTAATTAAATTTCAAGCAAACAGACTTCAATTGATTCTCATACCAGAAATAATTGCACCTGCAAATGAAGTCCCATGTATTGCCTGCCATTAAAACATTACTTTTTAACACTGCTGGATACAATACAACTGTTTAGGAGTAAGAAATCATATATAGAGACTTAATTGTCATTTCTGAAAGGGATTGAATTAGAGGGGGGATTTGGGTGTGATTGACCCCTTTAATTAATCCTTGACACCACCTGAAGGGCATCAAAACGAGATGTATTGGGGAATAGCTTTTTCTGATATCTGACCTGTATCTTAAATATTAACAATTACAAAATCTATAATATAAATATACACTTGATCCCCCTATAATGGTTCATACCATTGTGAATGCATAATTGTGCCAATTAGTTTATGCTAGAAAGAAAAATTAAATTGAACCGTCTGATACCAGCAGAGGCGACACGGTGGCTCAGTGGTTAGCACTGTCGCCTCACAGCAAGAAGGTCACTGGTTGACATTTCTGTGTGGTGTAGGTTTCCTTCGGGTGCTCCGGCTTCCGGATCTAGAGGACCTGAAAGAAATCATAAGTGTTCACAAGACACATTTCTCGTAAAATAGGTGTGTTTGTATCAACATATAGCCTAAAAGTAAAGTAAATTAGACACATAGTTTGTACAGTTTGACCTAAAGCAACTTCTAAAGTAAGTTACTGTTGGTCAAATACACTGCATATACCTAAAAACACTAAAAACTTAAAAAATAAATAGTTTTATTATTAAATGAGACGTAATTCAAATCAATTCATACATTTGATTCACTGAAGCATGTATTACACAAACTAACATTACCAAAAAAGTCAACCCTCCAATCGGCGGCAATGTATAATTCGCACCCTGATTTCTGAGATTCCTAAAAATAAAGTGTTCATTTAGTCGTGAGCTCTTTAATAGCGAGAAATAGTTTTCTCTGATCTGTGTCTAACATATTAATAATTAAAAAAAACGGATGATATAAATATACATTTGACCCCAGAACAATTAATTGAACTATCTGAAACTGGCAGATCTAGACCACCGATTGACATCGTAAGTATGAACACATACATAAAAGTAAAGTAAAATTAGACACATAGTTTGACCTACAGTATCTTCTAAAAAATCTAATCAGAGGTTACTGTAGGTCAGAATACACTAAATATTCCTCAAAACCATGGCAAATTTAACTTCTCTTACTTTACCTTAACTGTTGCTCCCACTTTTGGAACATAGACATGAAAATTACATGTTTAACTTAAATGATTGCCAATCTTTTTTCAGGCTTGATCTCATTTCAAAAATGACCGATGTCAGACTGTAGCAGTAGTGAAAACAGTTCAAAAAGTTCAATGATACAAAAATGATGTGCCTTTTATATCTTTATGAAAATATGAAAATAATAAATGAATATGTTGTTATAATTTAGACAACAGTTCTGTCTGGTTCTCGAATCTGATTGGCTGATAGCCGTGCGATATTCTGCAATAACAGCACTTGTACACGCTTGTGTATTACTCCGCCCACATAGCGTGACAGCAGATCAATAAACTCACTACAGTTTGACAAATATTGCAGCTGTTGGACAACATAATGTACGTTTGAGGCTTTTTTCAGGCGAGAGTGTAGTTGTTTAGATTGCAACTATTCAGTTTATTTATAAGGATAGTGCCTATGTTAAATATTCATAATTTCTAAGATTCAGCATGTCAGCATTCATCAGCCTGTCATGCTGAGCAGAGCAAAGATGGTTGACTTTGTCCATCCACAAGATGGCGACAGAGACCACATAATAAATCCTTAGAGGAGAAAAACTCGGCGTAATTTCAAACTACAGCTGATCAAATCATTATTAAACTGGTAAGTGATATTCTAAGTCGATCTCTCTCTTTTGTATGTTGTAGTGCTGTAGTGCCATAGTAATCTGGTAGCGTTTGCGTTGCTTTGGCTTTTTCGGGGTTAATTATTGTGATATCTCGATTGCAACAGAGAAATACTGGGAAATGTCTCTAAACTGATGGCATTTCATGCCGTTCAGCCTTATAATCTTAAAATGTCAGCAAAATCACCTGTTTTGTCATCACTTTAGACATTACGCTAGAGAATCATTCAAACACTAGCTCTAAAGTGACGTTGGTGAAGTAGCAACAGTTTCTGCTGTTCTGACGGTCAGCTGCAGATGTGAAGGAACGGCGGAAGAAAGTAGTTCCTCTTACAAAAGGATTTTTAGACTCTCTGTGTTTGATTTTCTTTTTTATATACACGATTATGCCGTCGAACTGTTGTATAAACGCAATATTACACGAGTAGCAGTGCGATATGGCTGTACATCAACACTGGTGGGACACTAAGGCACTCAGCCTGTGACCTCGAGCCAATGCAAGCCTTTCACCAGTGCCAATATACAGCCATATCGCACTGCTTGTGTGATATTGCTCATATATACACTTTGTATTTTGCAAAACATGTTTTAGCCTAAAATTTATCGAAAGTCAAAGCTAAATATCTGAACAAATTAGATTCCAAATTTGAAGTTGAGCTAATGTTACAAAAAATGAGCTAACATTACCGAAAAGTCGACCCACTGTATAATTCGCAGCCTAATTTCTGAGATCCCTATAAGAGCGTCTAGCATGGAATCTGTCTCTCTCTCTCTTTCTCTCACTCTCCGGTTGAAACAGTGCAAGATAAAGGGCACTTTTGTCTGAATTAATATGCTGCTCATGCACAGAGGGCATATTATTCCCTTTTATTTGTGTCAGAGCAGTGGGAGGAACCTGGCGGTCTCCAAGCTGAGACAGCGTTGGCAGCATCGCCGCAGACATCTCCATGCCTGCATATCTTTACAGCGAGAAGCGTTTCCCTTTGAAGGGCCAGATATAGACAGATTTCACCTATTCATCCTTCAGAAGAGCCCTGAGTTTGCGCTTTCATAGGCCTCGCATTTATCAGACGCGCTGGCAGAAAAAAAAAAAGTAGGAGCCGCTATACAACAAATCAAAAGTAACACACACAAAAAAGGCATTCTTCATTAATAATGGACAACTTGGTGCAGGCTGGTGTAGTGCACGACAAAACCAGGTTACGATTTATAGAATCAATATTTCATGGCGAACATCTGTCTGGATTTTTTCTTTATTATTTTTTGGCCAATGCATTCAGATGTCATTACAAATAACTGTCAACGGGAGGGTTTAATCTTCTTGTGTTGCCAAATGCAATGAAACATTTATAGAAACTCACTGCAAGGCTATTGTCAGAAATTCGACTTGGATAGAAAAATGCAAGCGTTTGATAGTAAAGCAAAGGATTTAGATTAATACAGCAATAGGTAGGGCCATACTGAATCTGCAGACGTTTTTTTGATATTTCTGCGCAGTAGTTTGCAAAAACTAAATATGTGTAGATTTATGCTAAATGATATTGAGAGTATAGTAACTAAATAGAGGAAAGCGGGGAAGAAAGTACCATTTTTCCATAAAAAAATCTATTTTTTAAAAGATATATAGAGTATATTTTTGCTGTGGTTACTAACTCATAAGTGTGGTCTATCAATGTCGGGTCGTATTTAGAACAAATGTAGAGCAACTTTAAAATAATTTCACTTTAAACATAAACTGCACATTGTTACTTTTGACCCCGTCAGTAGAGACAAAAGTAACACAACAATATTTGCTAGACTTACTGGCTTAATCTTGTTTATTTAAAAAATAGCTGACTTTGACCTTGTTAATGTTCACTGCAATCAAATTTGTCCTTTATTTTTGCAAAAAAACCCAATTAAACTGCATTTTCATTTTAAATTTCAGCTCCATCAAATGTTTTAGAAGCAATCCCACAATGCTTAACATTGCCAAATGTTAACATTTTCTACAATTTTGGAATATTTTTTATTATTATTGCCAATATGCATTCATTTTATAAAACATCCGAGTCAAAACACTGCAAACTCTAATGTGGAAGCGAAAAATAAGGTGTTGCTAGTAGCAGTGGGACATGAATAACAGTGTTACTTTTGCCCCCACAGGAACTCTTGCCATTTAAACCTGATTTCCTTTTAAACTGAAAAACTCAGACATTAAGGATGTGTTATTGCACTCAATTATCTGTAGATTGATCATTCCTGTGATGCGTGAAAAAAACCCCAACACAACTTATAATAAGAAACAAATAATCATTACGGTAGTTTACTTTCTGCACAAATTTGGGCCTAACCACAGGACATGGTCCCAAAATGAGCTGATATTTGGCAGCTCCATCAAGGGTTGCATGCTTGATGAATGTGCTATTATAGCCTGCAAAGCAAATGTTGTCAGGGCTTCAAGAAAATCGCTTTGTTACTATCGTCCCACGTTACTTTCGTCCCCGTTCTCCCCTACTTAAAACATGAAATAACAATAACTTTTTAACTTTCACTTAAGATTTACAATGCAAATCCAATTTGATTCACTAGTTTGGTAAACAAAGCAAGTTTTATATATAATATATCTACTAAAAGCAGAAAAATGTTACTTTCCACACTGTCTTGTACATAAATCATAAAAACATTTGAATATCAGTCAAGAATATTACTGACATTCATATAAAAACTGAATAAATATATTTACACACATTTACATAAGTAAATAAACAGACTCAATGACTACGTTTACATGGACACTAGTAATCTTATTATTTGCCTTAATCTGAATAAGACAGTAATATGATTAAGGTGGGCGACACGGTGACTCAGTTAGCACTGTCGCCTCACAGCAAGAAGGTCGCTGGTTCGAGTCCAAGCTGGGTCAGTTGGCATTTCTGTGTGGAGTTTGCATGTTCTCCTCGTGTTTGCATGGGTTTCCCCCTGGTGCTCCGGTTTCCCCCACAGTCCAAAGACATGCGCTATAGGTGAATTGAATAAACTAAATTGGCTGTAGTGTGTGTGTGTGTGTATGAGTGTGTATGGGTGTTTCCCAGTACTGTGTAAAACATATGCTGGATATGTTGGTGGTTCATTCCACTATGGCGACCCCTGATGAATAAAGCAACTAAGCTGAAGGAAAATGAATGAATGAATGAATGAATGAATAAGGTGTTTACATGAGTTGCTTTTTGAATGTTCCTGTCATGTTCCCGTTTTACATGTTACAGCTACATAGCTCAATTAACATCATTGCGTCACCATTCGATGTAGTTTCCTCTGACTTTTCACGCAACAATGGTTCAAATGTTCATCATGGCACCATTTCGCTTTTAATTTTGCAACAAGTTTAACTGCAGTTCATTTCTCACACTATGCATGCAAACAGACGACGGCACATACAAATACAGGCCACCTCTGCCATTTCAGTCACTAACTTTTCATTCATGCACCTGTGACATACTCGGAGGTACTGGATGAGAGCGTAGTCATCGTTTCCCGCTCGCAGCAAAAATGCGCTCTCTTGCTTTAAGCCGTTCTCTTTTGTTTGTCGTCAAACACCTGACAATAGCCGCGTGTGCATCCTGAGTCGCAAAATGTAGCGAAAAGTACTACAAAATGGTATAGTTTGATTGCAGTGTTTACATGTCTGTACTGCCCTTCAATAATGCCACTAAAATAGGCATACTCCACCTCTTAATTCCATTTCTGTTTAGTTCCATTATGACTTTAGTCAGATTAAGGTAATCAAAAATCTATGTTTACATGGTAGACTCTTAATCAGAGTATTGTCATAATTGTATTAAAATTGGAGTATTGGTGTACATGTAAAGATACTCGATGAAAAATATGTAAAAATCTGCAGATTTTTGTGTGTGCTGATTCCGTGTGGGCCTAGATATGTCATGCAAGTGTGTGTGTTAATAAGGGATGTTGCTCAAAATCCCCTTAAACCACTGTAGGGGGGAATTCTTACCAAAGTGAGCCCACATTGACTACTCTGATGAAATGTTCCTGCACTAACACTGTAGATCCAATATATTCGCTGTTTATTAAAAGCAGAGTGATATTAGCGTTCTTAAAAAATACCTGAGAGATTATGAAGTGCCAAAAGAAATGTAGTAAACTGGAAAAAATGTGTTGCACCATTTGCTGTAGTGCTGATTCTGTACTTTAAAGGATAGTTCACCCAAAAATCCCAACTCACTCACTGTTTGCTC
Organism: Danio choprae; assembly: GCA_903798125.1. Lineage (NCBI taxonomy): Eukaryota > Metazoa > Chordata > Actinopteri > Cypriniformes > Danionidae > Danio > Danio choprae. The sequence continues at coordinate 775,531 of CAIGQW010055747.1, read as the reverse complement.
ACTCTTATAAACCTTTATGAGATTCTTTCTTGCAGATATCTTGAAGAAACAGTATGGAAGCTCAGTTTTGACAACAAACAGAAATGGTGAAGAGAAGGTGTCTGTTGGGTTGTAATAACTCTTTTAAAACCCTTTTCCCAATCTTATGAACGAAATGCCTACTTTGCTACATCCAATCAGCTCGCAGTAGAAAAAACAAGCCACACCCACTGTTTTCTCATTTAATATTCAATTTCTCTAGAAACTGCATCACAATCAGTGTTGGGCATGTTCATTTAAAAGAGTAATTAGTTATAATTACTAGTTACTTCTCACAAATAGTAACTGAGTTAGTAAATAAGTTACATAATTATAAAAGTAACTAATTACCAGGGAAAGTAACTGTTGCTTTACTTTAAATTAAAAAAAGATCTAACTTGTCAAATGACTATAAAATAAATATAAAACATTGTACACTAATCTACATTATTTTAATGTTGTTGTGGGACAGTGTGAAAGACAACCATCAAAATCAACATATCATTATAATATTAACATAAACATTCTTGCCTTTCACCTCAACGAGGGAAAACTAGTGCTTATATTTCCAGTTTGCAAACGCTACCTTTGAACTTGTGAATGTGCTTGTGTGCGAACACCCGCCCTACTCTGCCTCTGATTGGCAAATGATGGAAATGTACTCTATCTAAGCCAATCATCACATTCTCAGTTGCACCACGTTCACAGACACACCAATCATCATCACCGGTTGATCATGTGTCCCACCCCAGCCTCGAACACACACACACACACACACACACACACACACACACACACACACACACACACACACACACACACACACACACACACACACACACACACACACACACACACACACACACACACACACAAACAAACACACAAACACACACACAAACACCCACCCCAGAAAAAGAGAGGTCCTATTGCTGAGAGAGACGCTGCTATCTATCTAAGCCAATCATCACATTCTCAGTTACACCA
>CAIGQW010055747.1:723321-748244 GCA_903798125.1 Danio choprae | reverse complement strand
TTTTTAAGTAAAGTCAACTAATCGCTTTAAAAGCAATGGGTGTACTCACCTTTTTAAGTCAAGTCAACGAATCGATTTAAAAGCAATGGGTCTACACGCTGCTTTAAGTAAAATCGAACTCAAAAGTCAAATCAACTAATCGCTTTGAAAATTAAGTTTACACGCTTTTTTAAAGTAAAGTCAACTAATTACTTTTTACAGTGTAGTCAGATGTTTTATCAGGTGTTTTCTCTCCTGCATGGTACGTAAAACAGTATACAATGTATAATCGTGTGTTTTGGCATCCACAGTGCAGCTTGATGTTTGCATACATGAGCATCTTTCAGCTTTACACGAATTCCCAGAGGACAAAAGGTGAAAGCATGAGTCTGGGAAACTTCAAGTCTCTTTCCCCCGGAGGGATCTCGCATGTGTTCAAGCTAAAGCAGTGCCAGAGATGTGACTCTCGCATGAACCCATTTGATCAGGTGCTAATAATGTACAGTAGACTGCTGACTTTAAAGACATCTCGCAGCTTCCTACGCGCATTAGATGTTCAGTGTCACTTGCTCTACTGGTGCCATTGTTATTCTCCATACACTGAGCTGTTGTTGTTTTGTGACAAAGGCGCTTTGTGGTGAGAATCTTCCTCTTGTTTGACCTACAATTGTTGTGACAGTCTTTAGCAAATTCCTTGTTGGTTTTAAGCTGTGTTCGACACCTCAGCCAATACACATGCAGCAAATTACACTTCCAGCTTACCGGAGGTCTTTTGAGGCCAGTCAGTTCACTCAGTGGCCATTGTAATATTTCATTCAGTAAATATGCATTAGGATGACCACATGTGTCAGTGATATACTGTTATCATTTTAGCAAACATTACATTTAAAATCCCTCTTTCGTTCTTGTCTTCCTTCCTTTCTTTTGTTTCTTAATTTCTTCCTTTCTTTTTCATTCATTCATTCATTTTCTTTTCGGCTTAGTCCCTTTATTAATCTGGGGTCGCCACAGCGGAATGAACCGACAACTTATCCAGCATATGTTTTATGCAGCGGATGCCCTTCCAGCTGCAACCCATCACTGGGAAACATCCATACAGACTCATTTACACTCTACTCACTGCGCCACTGTGCAGCCCTCCTTTCTTTTTTTCTTCCTTAATTTTCTTCCTTCCTTTCATTATTTTCTTCTTTCTTTTCTTTTCTCTATTTTTCTTTTCTTCCTTCCTTCTTTTTTTCATTTCCTTCCTTCCTTACTTTTTTCCTTTTTTCCTTTCTTTTCTTCCTTCCTTCCTTCCTTCCTTTTTTCCTTCCCTCCTTCCTTCCTTTTTCCTTTCTTTTCTTTCTTCCTTCCTTCCTTCCTTCCTTCCTTTCTTTTCTTCCTTCCTTCCTTCCTTTTCCTTTGTTCTTTCTTTCTTCCTTCCTTCCTTCCTTCATTCCTTTCTTTCTCGTTGAACACAAATAAGATGTTTTGAAGAATGCTGGAAACCAGTAGCCATTTAAATCCATACTAGGAAAAAAAAAAATTTAATAAATGAATGAATGAATGAATGAATGAATGAATGAATGAATGAATGAAATTAATTTGTGTGTTTCTTCAGTGGAGCCAGTGGAGGATAAGTAAATGATGGCAGAATAATTTTTTGTACTATTTGTTTAATATTGATAACACAATCGGGGCCTCACGGTGGCGCAGTGGATAGCACGTTCACCTCACAGCAAGAAGGTCGCTGGTTCGAGCCTCGGCTGGGTCAGTTGGCATTTCTGTGTGGAGTTTGCATGTTCTCCCCGTGTTGGCGTGGGTTTCCTCCGGGTGCTCCGGTTTCCCCCACAAGTCCAAAGATATTTATTTACCTAACTATGAAGTTACGGTATATAAGTGTATACACACTACTATCTCAAACATTTTTTGAACATAATTTTGACTTTCAGAGTAATATTTACAGTATGCTGTTATAGCAGAAATGAATATGTAGTTTTAGAAACAGACATTAACTTAAAGTTAAGCTGAATTACTTTAATTTAAAAATGTTAAATTATATTTGTTATTTTCTAATTAACAATTTGAGTTAAAAGTATAAAATATAATTAACTAAAGAAATTCAAATAATTTCTCATCAATATGGAAAAGTTCACATACAGTACCCATTTAATAAATGCACACCTAGTGAGCACAAGAAGTGCACTTGAACAGGCTCTTATAATATTCTTCTTGATGCTTACCATCTTAAAATAAGTCAACATTTCCTCTGATCCAATCTGGATTCTGACACGTTCAGGGCCTTGCAGTGAATAAACTTTACAGTGTGTGTGAAAGTGTGTTTATGTTTGTCTGTGAAAAGGTTTAAACTGATGGCTTTAAATGACTCAAAGGGCAATGCAGTCAAGCTGTTTGACTTCAGTCTCTTTTTTTCCCCTGGCCTGAACTAGTCAGTGCATGCAGTGATTGTCTCAACCTTTCATTCTTTTTCCTTTTGTTTTAGCTCTGCGGTTTATGCTGTTGAATACTCCTCCTCTCAAGACATTTGCAGCTATATTTTTTATATAATGAAAAACAGTGTTGCAGTACAATAGTCCAGACAAAAATGAAAAACATCTACTCACAAGCCAGTATGATTTTAGTTTTTGCCTAAAAGAAGACATCTTGAAGAATGTTGGTAACCCCTTATATTTGTAAGGAGAAAAAAAAAATGAAAAGAACATTAGTAGGAATAGAGCATAGAAAAAAGACAGATAAGATAGATTAGACATGATGCCGAACACTTGATAGCTCCTTCACACACACACACACACACACACACACACACACACACACACACACACAAGGACATTACCTGTGAAATTGTATTTGTTCTAATACATTTAATATAATATCCAAAGCATATTTATAAAATAAAATTCACTAAGAATCTACAATGGCGGCACGGTGGCTCAGTGGTTAGCCCTGTCGCCTCACAGCAAGAAGGTCGCTGCTTCGTATATTAGTTTTTCATGAAGGAAAATATAGCAAATGCACTAAAATAATATTTACTTATTTATTTATCTATTTATTTATTTATTTATTTATTTGTTTATTTGTTTAGCAATTTTCTGTTATTAGATAATAATTATTAGATAATAATTGTCTGTTAAGAGAACTATTAATCATATTTATTTATTTATTCATATTTATTTACCTAACTATGAAGTTACGGTATATAAGTGTATACAAACTACTATCTCAAACATTTTTTGAACATAATTTTGACTTTTAGAGTAATATTTACAGTATGCTCTTATACCAGAAATGAATATGTAGTTTTAGAAACATACATTAACGTTTCTGTGTGGAGTTTGCATGTTCTCCCCGTGTTGGTGTGGGTTTCCTCCGGGTGCTCCGGTTTCCCCCACAGTCCAAAACCATGCGCTATGGGGAAATTGGGTAAACAAAATTGGCAGTAGTGTATGAGTGTGTGTGAATGAGTGTGTATGGGTGTTTCCCAGTACTGGGTTGCAGCTGGAAGACCATCTGCTGCGTAAAACATATGCTGAATTAGTTGGCGGTTCTTTCCACTATGGCGACCTTTGATTAATAAAGAGACTAAGCCGAAAAGAAAATGAATGAATCTACAATATGTAGGAAAAAACTAAAACACTTGCTCTCCCATTAGGCTTCATGCTGTTCAAAGAATTTCAAATATGTTTTTTGCTAATCATGAATTATGAAAGTGATAAGGCAGATTTCATCTACATTTTGCAAATTCGTGTTTACTTTTTGGCACAAACCTCTCTTGGAGGCGGGTTTATGAGTAGTGTACTCTGATTGGCTGGTGGAATTTTGATGGACAGCTTATGTGGAAGTAGTATATATCACTGTAAAAAAAAATGATCAAAAAGTCCTGATAACATATGTTGTTATGTTCATGTAACAATTTAATATGCTAATCATATTTCAACTTACATTTTTAAGTTGACAAGATGTTTAAAATCAGTTTAACTGATGTGAGTTGAAATGACTTGTAAAGTTAATATAATTCAACTTAAAATTTTAAGGCATCAATTTTTTTACAATGAGTAAACGTGTGTTTAATTTATTTATGTATTTATTTATTTATTTATTTATTTATTTATTTATTTATTTATTTATTTATTTATTTATGTGAATATATACCACTAAAAAAAGAAGGTCGCTGGTTTGAGCCTCGGCTGGGTCACTTGGCGTTTCTGTGTGGAGTTTGCATGTTCTCCCCAAAGACATGCGGTATAGGTGAATTGGGTAAGCTAAATTGTCCGTAGTGTATGTGTGTGAATGAGTGTGTGTGTGGATGTTGGATAATAATAATAATAATTATAACGGAATAGTCAATATATATTCAATAATGGACAAAATACTGCACAAATCATACATATTTGTAAAACGGCTGTACTTGTCGATACATAAGTGAATCTTAATTGCACTTCTCTGAGATTGTTTTAATTGTGATGACCATTTCATAATACAGTTAAATATAGACTTAAAAAAACTGCACTTTGTAACAATGTCAGATTATATATTATTATATTCCCCTTTTTTTATCAGGGCTCGCCAGAGCAGAATGATCCGCCACTGTCAAATTAAATGTCTTATTTTACATTAAGGACATTAAAAACATTGTATTACGAATCTTCATTGCATTAACAATCAGTTTACATTTACATATATATTTAAATACACTTAACTCCAACTTCAGCATTGGAAATGCATAATAATGTATTTTAGTTTTTAATAAATGCTATTACATTTGGAAGTTCAACAAACCGAAGTTCGGCTAATTGCATTAAATATGAATGTAAACTCTTTAAATGTATAGATAGCATGCAGTAAACTGCACGGTTATGGTTTTTAACTTGTTGCTTGGCTGCTTTGGTTGTTTTCTTGTCAAAGAGTCGTCTCTATAAGCTTCCCCTCTCAGATCTATTCTCCAATGTAATCTTTCCATCCATTTGAATCAATCACTTAAAAAACAGCAGCATACGTCTCTTCAAAATCCAGGTGTCATTCACGCTGTACAGCACGCACAAATAGTACACGCTTTTGCAAGCCGCAACAATAAAGCGATCCATCACAAATTGCTCCATTTTACACTTGCATAAATTCTTCCTCTCGAGTAAATCCTGACAGAACAATAAGCCGTGCTATCTGTGTTTTAACTGGCGCTGGGAGCACCTACTGGAGCGCAGCCAAAACAATTCATTCAGATGGAATTTTGGTTCACGCCCATGTTATTTCACTCATAGTTTTTTTTTAGAGTGAACATTGTGTTCTCTGGTAGAGTATTGCAGAAACCTGCTCTTGGTGAATACGCTGTCAGGATAGTGTTGTCAGTCTCGGTCGTGTCGGGACATGATGTGCACAAATCTGTTTTCTTCAAAACGAGGAGTGAAGCAGATGGAAAATATATAGGTGATGTGCGCTTTGACCTCCCGTTATCAGCACTGTACGATCATAAATGTGACCTTCAGTTTGGTTTTATGATGCCAGACAGATCAATGAAACGTAGACTAAAGGCCCAAATGTCATTCAGCTGAAAACTGTAGTGAATTATTTCTATATCAGGCCTTTTGAAGGATTTTTTGTTGTTGTTTTTGTTAATTATTTATGCTTTTTAAAAAAGGCAAAGTACGTAGAGCAGGTTTAACGATACACATGAGTAAACAGAACAAAAGCACAAACTGACATTGAATGTATATGTGAGGTGTTGCAAAGACTATAGAATATACAAGACGTGTCACTCTTATAGTATAGTATTATAGTATAGCAGTATAGTTTTGAATGGGGAAAAGTGTAATGGTCAATATGGCGAATGTAGCCCCGCCTTCTAGTACAGGATCACCAATCATCGATCACTATAGACTGAGGGGGAGAAGCTCGGACCAGACATGAGTTTCTGCAGATTTTGTGTGATTCGAACGTTTAGAAATGAAACTAAAGGGACAGTTGTTGTTTAATTTTATTGGTGATTCCTAATATGAAATTTAATCTTAAGCTTGGCAAGCAATTTTGGAGAATTTGATGTTTCCCCATTCAAACAGAATGCCTGAGTATAATGCCCGAGAGGTGTTTTAAAGATGGCCACAGAGTGAAATATCTTGCCTTAGAGCAAAGGTCTCAAACTGGATTCCTGGAGGGCCGCAGCTCTGCACAGTTTTGCTCCAACCCTAATTAAACACAACTGATCCAACTAATCAAGGTGTTCAAGACTACTAGAGATTATTAAGCAGGTGTGAGCTGGAGGTGGTTGGAACTAAACTATTCAGAAGAATAGGCCCTCCAGGAATTGAGTCTGAGACTATTGCCTTAGAGGGACTTTGGGTGTTGGTGTGTGATTGTTATGGGTATTAGATGTACATGTATATGTGTATGTATATGTATATATATATATATATATATATATATATATATATATATACATACATAGTGATTGTGAATTGTGATAGGGGGTGTGGCTCCTTGGCTTTGCCTTCTTTAACGCTAGAACACTGGAGAGCCGATTCATAAAAGAAAATGAAATAGTACACAAAATGTGATTCAATGATTCAAGGGTGAAAGTGAAACTGACACCCTTTTTGTGTTTATAACTGTAAAGCTCCTTTCTTCAAAGCAATGTAGGTATTTATAAAGGTCTCGCACTAGGTCAGATGCTTGTTGGCACAGATGCCATTTTCTATTCGTGTGTTTACTTTGTAATTGAAGTTTGACCAGCACATTCAAATTTACATGTTGCCAAATAAACAGATTTGGAAGCTAGAAATAAGGGTAAAATGATTCACAAATAATAATTCCTTCACATTTGCATTTAAACTTTGGGCAGATGTTTTTTATCCCAAACAACTTACAAGCAGAAGTAATCGATTTAAAAACAACAACATCATAAATACTCTCAGAATTCTCATCCAATCTTAACTATTAGTTAATGCTTATGGTTAGCAATCCCTGTGTCAACCATACAAATTTATGATCGAGTCCTGTTGCGTACAAATTGTGTGCACTCTCTAGAAATGCTGGGTTGTTGTAATCCAATGTTGGGTCAAATATGGACAAGCCCAACTGTTGGGTTAAAAATTTACTAATTTAGATAAAATGTAATTTAGATAAAAATAACCCAATGTTTGACTCAAATTTGGGTTACAACCAAGCAAATACCTCAAAATGACATCAAAATGACATCAAAATAAACGTCAAAAAAGTCAATCGATTGGATGTCAGTTGACTACCTTGATGTCAACTGACATAAAAAAAAACATTTCAAAGTGGTAAATCGTTTTGACATCAAGGTAGTCAATTGACATCCAATCGATTTGCTATAAATTGATTCAGATATTAGCATAAAAAATTCCTGTAATCAATTTTTGAAATAGTTTTTTATGCCAATGCCGATATGAAGCGCTGTAGGGATACAAAAATCCAGTGTAAATTTGTCATTTATAATTGAAACATTCAGTCAAATAAACATCATTTATTGTTTTGGTGGTCAAAAGAGCATCAATATGTAGATGTCAGCAGCTATTATAAAAGATGCAGCGCTAAAAAAAATTGACATCAAATAATAGCATTTCATTGGCACTATTATATATTAAAACAGTATTATTTCAATTGGAAATACGTTTATTAGCTAACTTCTAGAAAATTGCAGATTGATAAATCACAGTGTATGACACATACAATATTGTTAAATAATCCTTAAGGTAGGGTAAGGCTCATTTTAAAGTCTGACTGGTTATCAGGTTTGATAACACTATACCACTTCTTAGTTATTTGAGACTTTGTGGTTACCCCCAAGTCAAAAAGCAAAAAGAAAAATGATCTTGAAGTATATCAGGGCCTTTCGGTTGTATTGGCGAATGCCACTGGAACAGTAATTATATACACCAACATATGAGATGTTTACACACCTTGGATTGAAAGGACATCCTGCACTCTAGGCTGTTATCACTTTGCATTCTTAACTAACAAGGTTGCATGCTTGGAAAAGTCTTTCAGCAGGTTCTGTCAATGAGCGCACAGTAATCCTCTGACATCCCGTTACCATATAAGTCTAATGACGATTGCCGATAGTATCTGTGTGGGTCAGCCGTTCTTTGAATGCTTTTAACATGTACAAGCATACCAGACATACTTTCTGTCCCAGTTTCAGCTTGGTTGCCATGACGACCGCACATACACTGATAATATGGCATGCAGGAAGCCGATTGCGACTGCGTTACAGCTCATGGATGGTGTCACACTTATTTGTCAACACATGATGACTAAACTCTTCACCTTGTTAATTTGAGGCCAGTTACAATTATAACATGCATATAGTGTCAAAAAATATAGATGGGGATTGAATATGATTGTTTAAGTGTGGTGCATGGGTCTTTTTTGTTTTGGTTGCAGTGATGTTGCTCAGAAATAAAGGTGCAAAAGCTGTCGGTAAGATGGTACTTTCTTAAAAGGTGCATGTTTGTACCTAAGGAGTCTATACTATAGACTTAAAGTATATGTGTAGTACCTGGAGTTTGCATGTTCTCCCAGTGTTCACATGGATTTCCTCCGGATGCTCCGGTTTCCCCCACAGTCCAAAGACATGCGGTATAAGTGAACTGGGTAAACAAAATTAGTGTATGAGTGTGTGTGAATGAGAGAGTGTATGGGTGTTTCCCAGTACTGGGTTGCATCTGGAAGGGCATCCACTGCGTGAAACATATACCAGAATAATTGGCGGTTCATTCCACTGTGGCGACCCCTGATAAATCAGGGACTAAGCGGAAGGACAATGAATGAATTAATAATAGAACCTAAAGTTGTCACAGTTTTGTTATAGATGCTTGCGTTGTCCTTGTTTAATGTTTCTATGTTTGTCTTGTGTTTGAGCACATGGCTCAGTCTTTGTTTGTGTCTGCCATGTGCTACTTTGTTCCTGCATTTTTTCCAAATTCAGTTCTTATTTCCAGCAAATGAATGAATGAACAATAATAATGAAGTGTGGTAAATGAAACTGAGTTATATCCAAACACACGTCCTATTCTTATGCCCCATATGGTCATGCATATGGTCATGCATCCCCAAAACCAGACAGGTGAACAAATCTAAACTACTACTAATAACAACCTTATATAAATGCAAATTGTCATGAATAAACAGAAAAATTCTTAATTTTTGTAACATTTTAATTCTGTATTTTTTTCATATGTAAAGATATTTGTGTATTGCTGTATATCCTGTGTGTATTAAGCAATGTGTAAGCATTTGGACCTACATAGGTGCATAACCAACACGCTCTGCGATGGACTTTAGAGCAGCTTTTAGTTGGTCAATGGCGTGGTTTATTTCAGTTCTTTAAAATAGGAACGCACCAACAGTGCGCCTTAACACATCTTCTTTTTAGACCAGGACACCCATGAGTACACAAAGTGGCGCAAATGGATTTGCTGTTTAAACAACGTGGAGCAAAACATGAAAATTAGGCTTGCGCTGGTCTGAAAATAGCAACATATTGCACCAAACATGGGCAGCACGGTGGCGCAGTGGGTAGCACAATCGCCTCACAGCAAGATGGTTGCTGGTTCAAGCCCCAGCTGGGTCAGTTGGCCTTTCTGTGTGGAGTTTGCATGTTCTCCCCGTGTTGGTGTGGGTTTCCTCCGGGTGCTCTGGTTTCCCCCACAAATCCAAAAAACATGCGGGATAGGTGAATTGGGTAAGCTAAATTGTCCGTAGTGTATGAGTGTGAATGAGTGTACGGATGTTTCCCAGTGATAGGTTGCAGCTGGAAGGGCATCCGCTGCGTAAAACATATGCTGGATAAGTTGGCGGTTCATTCCGCTGTGGCGACCCCTGATAAACTAAGCCGAAAAGATAATGAATGAATGAATGCACCAAACACGTCTTGCACATTATTGCGCCGGGTGTATGATAGGGCCCTTAGAGTTGCTAGGTTGGTCTTTGTTACCAGTTCTCAACATGTCAGCTCATATACAGTATATGGAACACTTTATTGTGCTAATTACTGCTCAGAAACCCCAACCAAGTGATACAAACGAAAAAAAAAAACATTAATAGCAAAAATAACCAAATTATTAGCGCTCCTGTAATTTTTATTTTTTCAAATACTTCCCAAATGATGTTTGACAGAGCAAGGGATTTTTCACAGTATTTCCTATAATATTTTTTCTTCTGGAGAAAGTCTTATTTGTTTTATTTCAGCTACAATAAAATATTTTTTTTATTTTTTAAGGTCAATATTATTATCCCTTTATAAGCAATGTTTGTTTTCGATTGTCTACAGAACAAACCATGTACAATGACTTGCCTAATTACCCTAACTTGCCCAGTTACCCTAACTTAATTAACCTAGTTAAGCCTTTACATGTCACTTTAAGCTGAATACTAGTATCTTTACATTTATCTTTATAAATATTATGTACTGTCATCATGGCAAAGATAAAAGAAATCAGTTATTATAGAAATTGGTTATTAATACTATTATGTGTTGAAAAAATCTTCTTTCCATTAAACAGAAATTGGGGAAAATATACAGGGGGGCCTAATAATTCTGACTTCAGCTGTATTTGAGTCCCATTATGACAAAGACACACTGGCATTCTGCATTGCATCACCACAGCGTGTGTTCTGGATAGTTCACGCGAGTTGCATACAGACGTGTAACTATGCACGGAATGCCTCCGTGTGGCAGCTTGCGCAAGGTTACACTTTATCTCAAGTTCAAGTTGAGTAAATTCCTTTTACCCTGATAAACGAGCCTTTATTAGACGGCTCTTACACAACATCCTGTTCATAAAAACAGTGGAATCGCAATGAAAACACCTATTGCAGAGTAGATAACGGGGCGCGGACAATAATATCTTCTCTGATCCGGGTTTGTTTCTGGAACTTTCTCTGTATTTGATCCGCTTTTTATCTGTGCTGAGGTGATGTGGCTCTTAACCTGAGCTACGGGAGGATTCCGCTTGAGCCCTTATTTCCCATCTGATAGGATTCTGACCCTTGATTGACACCACCAGAAGAAGCTTGGATTTTTACCCCAGATGACTTTCAACCCTCTGTATGAGTAACTATGGAGTATAAAAATCTTGAGTTCAAGTGCTTTTGTCTTACTTAATATACAGTTGAAGAATTATTAGCCCTCCTGAATTATAAGACCCCCTATATATTTTCCCCCCCGATGTCTGTTTAACGGAGAGAAGATATTTTCAACACATTTCTAAACATAATAGTTTTAATAACTCATTTCTAATAACTGATTTCTTTTATCTTTGCCATGATGACAGGACGGGCCTCACGGTGGCGCAGTGGGTAGCACGTTCGCCTCACAGCAAGAAGGTCGCTGGTTCGAGCCTCGGCTGGGTCAGTCGGTGTTTCTGTGTGGAGTTTGCATGTTCTCCCCGTGTTGGCGTGGGTTTTCTCCGGGCGCTCCGGTTTCCCCCACAAGTCCAAAGACATGCGCTATAGGTGAATTGGGTAGGCTAAATTGTCCGTAGTGTATGAGTGTGAATGAGTGTGTATGGATGTTTCCCAGTGATGGGTTGCAGCTGGAAGGGCATCCGCTGCGTAAAACATATGCTGGATAAGTTGGCGGTTCATTCCGCTGTGGTGACCCCAGATTAATAAAGGGATTAAGCCGAAATGAAAATGAATGAATAATGACAGGACATAATATTTTATCAGATATTTTCCAAGGTACTAGTATTGAGCTTAAAGTAACATTTAAAAGGCTTAACTAGGTTAATTAGGCAAGTTAGGGTAATTAGGGATTGTATCAAAATGGTTTGTTCTGTAGACAATTGAGAAAAAAAATATTGCTTAAGGGGGCTAATAATTCTGACCTTAAAATGGCTATTAAAAAATTAAAAACGACTTTTATTCTAGTCAAAATAAAGCAAATAAGACTTTCTCCAGAAGAAAAAGTATTATAGGAAATACTGTGAAAATTTCCTTGCTCTGTTAAACATCATTTGGGAAATATTTGAAAAAAGTTCACAGGAGGGCGAATCATTTTGACTTCAACGGTATATGCAACAGCGCTTCCAATATCTGTCATTGTCATTGTGCAGCAGCTGCTAGTCAACATGCTGCCTGTGCAAATGAGCCACAGAAAGATACCGGAGGCTTAATTAGCACTGTGTGATTTTTGTCCCCCAGTCAAAGCCTTTTGCACTCTCATTGTTTTTAATTACTGCAGGAAATTCGGTAGTGATCGGCACAGCCATTTAGAGACTTTTGCTGGCTCTACTGAACACAAGTTGACGGAGTTCACTTCCCACAGTGTGGCGTTTCATGTTGTGTGATCACAATTTGTAAAAAAATAAATATATATATTACATGTATTAACTGGCGAGAAGACATTTAGACTATTTTTAAACAAGAGTATGTTATTTATTTCTGAAATAAATGTTGAAGGCAGAATTATTATCCCTCCTGTGACATTTTTAGTCTTATAAAAAATTATTTCCCAAGTGAGCATAAATTCACAGTATTTCCTATAATATCTATAATACAACATATTTTTGTCTTCTGGGAAAAGTCTTATTTATTTTACTTTTAATGGAAAAATAAAACATTATTAGGGTCAATATTATTAGTACACTTTTACATTTGTTTTAATTAATTAATTAATTAAATGATTTATTTATCTGTCTGTCTGTTTATCAATGTATTTATTTTATTATTATTATTTGATTTATTCATCTATCTATCTCTGTCTATTTATTTATTTATTTGTCTAGTTATTTATTTATGTATTTATCTGTCTGTCTATCAATCTATTTATTTTATCATTATTATTTGATTTATTTATTTTGTTTTATTTATTTATTTTTCTGTCTGTCTATTTATTTTTATTATTTATTTATTTATCTATTTTTTATTTATCTGTCTGCATGTCTGTCTGTCTGTCTGTCTGTCTGTCTGTCTGTCTATCAATCAATCTATTTATTTTGTTATTATTATTTGATTTATTTATTTTGTTTTATTTTTTTCTTCATGTCTATTTATTTATTTATCTGTTTGTCTATCTATTTATTTATTTTTCTCTTTATTTGTGTATTTATCTCTCTATTTATTTATTTATCTCTCTGTCTGTCTATCTATTTATTTTGTTTTATTTTATTTTATTTATTTTTGTTTATTTATTTATTTATTTATTTATTTATCTGTCTGTCAATGTATTTGTTTATTTGTCTGTCTGTCTGTCTGTCTGTCTGTCTGTCTGTATGTATGTCTATCTTTCTAACAATCTATCTTTTTTTTTTTAATTGTTTGATTTGATTGATTGATTGATTGATTGATTGATTGATTGATTGATGACTTGACTAATTAACCCAACTTGTCTAGTTAACCTGATTAACCCAGTTAAGCCTTTAAACTGCACTTAAAGCTTAATAGCGTAGTATCTTGCTAAATAACTAGAAAAATATTATTATCATCAGGCAAAGAAAGAAAATATTAAATGCACTCTACAGGAGGGCTAACCATTTTAATCAGTTTGCTTAATAAAATCAGCACTTGTTAAATAATACACTTTAAAAGTACGCACTTAAATGTTTTCAGACTCTTGATTGCATGTGAACTGCAATTAAATGTAAATTTAGTATAGTTTAACAATATGTCAAATGCAATTAGCTGAACCTTAGGTTGCTTTTTGGTCCTACCTTATGTAGAACATAAGTACGTCTTGATATGTCATTTCGTAATTACGTCTATCGTCTTTAAAATGAGATCAAAGAATACTGTCAAATGTACTGTGCGTTTATAGTAAATTAAAATATACCTTGATTATATGTCTTGCATTGATAGTTGAATGGCATGTATGTCAATATACTTGAAATTACAGTAACCATTTGAATCTGCCACTATGCTGATGCATAGACATTTGTAGCTCCGCCCTCTTTGGAAAAGAGCAACGTCTCATTTCAATTTAAAGCAACAGTTGCTAAAACAGCACAATCTGGACCAAAGCCTAAAAGGGGCAGCTTCAGTGTGTTATCAAATATTATTGTGGGGTAATTTGAGCTGATACACACACTGTAAACAATACAGTGGTCCCTCGTTATTCGCAGGAGTTACGTTTTAATAATAAACCGCAATAGGCGAAATCCACAAAGTAGTCAGCTTTATTTTTTATTATCATTATAGATGTTTTAAGGCTGTAAAACCCCTCAATACACACTTAATGCACCTTTCTCGGACAGGCATTAACATTTTCACACTTTTCTCTCTTGTTTAAACACTCTCAAAGTTCAAACATTTATAGAAAAATAAGTCCAGTATTGTAGAATGAAAGCAAAACCTGTTGTCAGGCACAAACATTCATCACCATCAGCAAAAGGTTCATAAAGTTTTTTTTTAGCTTTTGTGTGAATAATGTTGGCATCTAGTGTAATGTTATTTTTCCTGCAGTCACTGATGTACAAAACTAAAGCAGACTGCATTCTTTAGGGCAGGGGTCACCAATCTCGGTCCTGGAGGGCCGGTGTCCCTGCAGGATTTAGCTCCAACTTGCCTCAACACACCTGCCTGGGTGTTTCAAGTATACCTAGTAAGACCTTGATTAGCTTGTTCAGGTGTGTTTGATTAGGGTTGGGGCTAAAATCTGCAGGACACCGGCCCTCTGTCAGGTATCTGTTTTGTGTTTCCCTTGTGGTGTCATTCCTTTGTTCTGTTTCTCACCGTTTTCAATGTTCATTAGTTTCACCTGTGTTCATCCCCTGTGTTTTATCCGTTCCCCTTGTATTTATACCCCTTAGTTAGTGTCCTTCTTTGTCCGGTATTGTATTGTCTACACGTCGATGTATTGTCTGTCCATGCTGTCGTCACCCCATGTCCTCCCAGAGTCTCCTGTATCTTCCAGTGCCCTTGTATTTAGTAAGTGTTTGTAAATAAATTTGTGTTTTGTTAAATCCCGTGTTCCTGTGCCTTCATGTTTAAAGGCGAGCATGACACCCTCCAGGAACAGGTTTGGTGACCACTGCTTTAGGGGGTCACACACCGGATGTGCCGCAAAATAAAATTATTCCGATGGCGCACTGTGAATATGAACAGTGTCCTGAGTCATAGCTGGGCACCGCAGACAGCCACCCACTTGCAGCGCCGGTGTTCATTCCCTGATAGAAACCTATGTTTACAATTCTAAAATGCATGGCCCTGCTGGCGCGGCGCATCGGATGTGCGTCTCCCTTTACGATGGCCTTGCTGCGGACAGTTACAACCCTTTTTGCATCCTTGTTGGAACTCACACTGCTAGCGATCAAAGATTTGTGTTAATTTGGTAAGCTGAACGCATTCTGTACTGTAGAGGAGACACGGAGGAGATTGATTGACAATGATCTACAGCCAATCAGGACACAGAACACAATGTGCTGTAACAAAAAAAGAAAACTAATTAGCAAGACTGCGAGCCCGTCTAAGGTGAACTGCATTGTAGCGAGGGATCACTGTACTGTAAACTTTACAGTAACTCACTGGCAATTTTGGTTGCCAGTAATACTGTAAATCTACAAGGAATAAATTCCAATTAGATAATTGTAAATTAATAATTGTAATGTAAAAATACAACACAATTGTAATTATTTATTTATCTTACTGTCAACCAAAATTGCCAGTAAGTTACTCTAAACTTTACAGTTATTTTTTTTACAGTGCACTCTAGGGACATCAGAGACTCTTGTTAAAAGGGGCATAATAGGTCACTCTTAATACAATTAAGCACCTTGCGGGGAGAATTGCCATTTTTTGATTCATTCTTAAAAGATCTCTGTGTTCCGGATGGTGCAGGTCGAGTGACTTTTTGGAATCAGGTTAACATTTAAGACGATCCTCTTGTTAAAGCACTATCGCATTTGCTGTTCTCTTCCGCCTCAAGCTAAATTCTGCAAAAATCACTTTCAAATATATCACGTCCCCAAAACTCCAAGCTCTGGATATTAATAACAGGAGAGGGAGTAATATTCGATACTCTGCCCCAAAAAGGACGCCTGTTAGAAAAAAGACGTCCCCGTTCTTTATTCATGCTACATGCCGGGCAATATCATTGTACAAGGAAACTTTATATCACCGAGAATAAAAAAAAAAAAGATAAAAAGAAACAGAGGGGTATAAATCGATGCGGGCTGTGAAATCTGACCCAGTAAAAAAGTCTTCTCATAGACAAGACGGGTGGCCGGTGTGTATACGCAGCGCTGCTGTAGTAAATCCTTGCAGATTTCTCCCTCGGGACATGTGGTGAAGTAGAGGGCCAGCGTTTGACAGAAACATTATTCAAATCATCCTCCTCCGTTTTCCCCCCTTCTTTTTTTTTTTTTTGAGCTCTTGAATGTAAAGACCTGACATTTCAAGTGTATGTAAAGAGAAAAGCTATGTTCTGTCCTTCTGTTACGGTTATGACAGACCCCCCCCTGAGCGTATCTGTTTATGAATTAAATATTTAATTTGGACACGTTCCACAACCTGTCGCCCAGTGCCCGCCACAACAACGAAAAGGTCATGTCACATCACTCTAATCGCCCTGAACGTGCTACTATGTGCTTCCTGTGTTTGCGTAACAGCGAAAGGAGAGAAATACAGGTTAGAGTGTGACATGCAACAACAGAAAGCACTTTATCGTCTATCAGCATGTCCAGCGAACACACTGGGGTTTGACAGGCATTACTTTTCTCTCTCGGACAGCTATGGTGTAACAACCTTTGCTATTTGAAGCACCAAAAAAGTTTAAAAATGCCTCAAAGCATCAAATATGAAATGGTAAGAAATCTCTTTGCACTGCATTCTCTAAATACAACAAGCATTCGGAATATTCAAGTTGGTGTCTGAACAATTGAGTAATGAGTCTTGACGGTACAATTACAATAATTGGGATGTTCACTATAATAATAATAATTGTTCACCAGACATGTTTCTTAAGGGGTGTTCACATTCTTGTATTCGAAAACCTCTGGACGAGAATGCAAAGGCTTTAAAAGCGGAACTATTTTTAACTTGACATGTCATCTTAAAAATGCAACAATGAGAAGCTGTGAAATCAAGGTCAACGGGTGTGTACAAATATTTGAGCTTTTTAAAAAATGTAAAAACTCCTTTAGTGGGTAATTGGGTTCAAGGTTATTATTGAAAATATAGACAGAGTATCCCACTGTACTGACTGATAACCAATTCACTCTAAAAAAATGAATATTTCCCACTAGAGCTGTGCGATTAATCGAAATCGAATCGCAATTTGAAATGTTGCTATTAGCTAATCGCAAGAGGCTGTGACATGAAATATATATGTATTATTTAATTCCCCCCACCCAGAGCTAATGCGTGACTGCCGTCTGTGTGTGACGTATGTGTGTGACTGTGTGTGTGTGTGTGTGTGTGTGTGTGTGTGTGTGTGTGTGTGTGTCTTTCTAGCCAATGTTATCACAATTGCGCAACCGAACTATGCGGAACGCCAACAATAAAAAAACGAAACAGGAAAGCTCGGATGAGTGGGATGATGCCGTCTGCCGCTTCAGAAGCATTAATAGACAAATTAATATAAAAAAAAAACGGCAAGTCGGTAATATGGGAATATTTTGGTTTCAAAGTCACAGACACTGAACAAAAACAGGTCATTTGTAAGAATTGTTACCACAGCACGAGGAAATACAACAACCAGCACCTAAAACAGCACCATAGGCAGCTATGTGAGGAGTGTCTTGCTAAAAAGTCAACTGAAAGTGTTGCCAGTGACACTCAATCTAGTAGCAAGCAACAGCAAAGTACAATTTCAGCCATGTTAGTTTAAATGTTAATATAATTATTATTATTTAGTTTTTATAATACGCTACACTATCTCCCTAATTTGAGTTCAACATGTTTACAGAATGGTAAGGTCATTTTATTTGTGTTTACAGTTAATATCTTTTCAATTCCTTTTTTAACTAACACTCACATTTTAGCAGTAAGAAGCTACTATATATATTATTGAGCTGAAGCTTGACTACAAAATAAAATCGCAAATCACATCAAAACGCAATATCTGTCAAAAAAATCACAATTAGTTATTTTCCCCAAATCGCACACAGCCCTATTTCCCACTATATTTATTCTCCCTGAAATGATTCTGAATCTTAATGAGTTTCTTTTCTTCTGTTGACACAGGAGAAGATATTTTGAGAAATCTAAAAAAAAATTTAACCATTGACTTCCTTGGTACAAAAAAACTCAACTCGAACAAGTAAGTGGTGAGTAAATGGTGACACAGTTTTCATTTTTGGGTGAACTGTCTCTTTAAAGTGGACTTTGTTTGGTAGTTTTCAGAAATTATACATGGGTCACGCAGTTCCATTTGCACTCATCTGATTCAACATGTGCTCTACGTTATATTAATATCTGTGATCTGCTCTGGTTTACCAATGCTTGGTGAAGCTACAAAACAAAATGTAGCCCAAAAGCAGGGTTGCCAAGTCCATGCTTTTCTGGAGGTTGTTTATTTTATTTATTTATTTTATTCTGCGGATTAAAGGTTTGACATATTGCATGAATTATATTAATATGGTTACAATCAAATATTTGACTAAAAGTATATTCAAAGCGAAGGCAAGATTATTTTGCTCACCCCATTATTGGCAGTCTATTTTTTCTTGTTAAGGATAAACACACTTACCCACCAGGCACAGGACAACATGACGTCAGATTGATGTTGTACCCCAACGTTTAGGGATGTTGCGTTTTGGGTGGAAATGAAAATCTGGTTGACGTCAGATCGACGTCAGTGTCCAATGTTGGACAGACGTTGGATTTTGGTCACTGTCCAATGCAACCTAAAAACAACCAAGTATCAACATCTAATGATGTTACAGCTTGACGTTGTGTGGATGTTACCATTGTGACATCTATCAGATGTTGGATATTGGCTGCCATACCTGACTAATTGATTTCAGTATTTGACATCAATATGACATTGGTTTTGGCTCGATGTTGGATTTTGGTCACTTTTCAACAGAACCTAAAATCAACCAAATATCAATGTCATTTGACGTCGTTATTGGATATAAGAGTAATATCAAAATAACATTGTCCTTAGACGCTAGCCAGTCATTGAATTTTGGTCACCCGACAACACGACCTAAATCTAACCTAATATTAACATCTTATGACATTGCGTGCCTGCTGGGTAGTTTTGACATAATTTCAAGACAATTATCTTTTACTTACTTAAAAATGTAAGAAAATCTTTTTTTTTTGGCTGTGTGCCAGGCACCATTGTTTTGCCCGCCAGGAGGTAACGCTATCAATGTGAAAGCTATCAATAACTACTTGGTAACAACTTGCATTTATCAATAAAGTATTCCCTAAACGATAACAGTACTGTCTATTGGTGAAGTTTTTTTTCCTCCACTGTTGCCACTGGCCTGCTTGGATTTGTGGAGCTGCGCTTCGGTGGATTTGCTCTTCAGTGTTTGAACTTTCACCAGTGAAACTTAAGCCACACTGAACTGAACTAAACTGAACTGAACTGAACTAAACTCAAAAATGTGGACTTTAATTGAACTTGTTAAGCTGCTTTAACACAATCTACATTGTAAAAAGCGCTATATAAATAAACTTGAATTGAATTGAATTGAATACTGTGGTAGTAAAAAAAAGAGAAAGAAATTGAGAAAGACGTGTGTGTTCTGCTCAGGGCAAGATCTCTGTAATGCACTTTGCAATGCTTGTGGTGCAACACTGAGGCGCTGTCATCCATCAATGCTTTGACACAGGAAGTGGACGCAACCCTGCCTGTCAGACAACAGGGTGGCACAGGGCCATTATTTTACAGCATCAAACAGTAATCCACTGCAGTGAACCGTCATCACACCCTTAAAACTGGTACTGTAAATGACACAAACCCAAGAATGAGTCAATTTCGGAAAACATTACACGCTGTGCTTTTGCTAACCTATCATCTTGCGGCTCAGGTGAGTCACAGTCATGTCAGACAAGCCAAAATATGATGAATCAGAAAAGTCTATAGTCTGACTTCATGCAGTCCAATGAGGAAACTGTGAGTCAGTTGCCAAATCATCAACAATTTGCTCCAAGTTCATGGTCCAGTTTACACTGTTTAATCCTGCATCACACGTTTGCTGAAAAGGACAGAAGACCCTCACAGTGCACCAGCCAGCCCACTTATCTACCATCAGCATAATCTGTACACATAGACCATTCAGGCTCTGCTGCAGCACAATGCCTTTGTTTGCCTAGCAATAGAAACCAGTTGTCCACTGCTGAGTCAATATTTACACCCTATTGGAATCTCTAATACTAGAGCCCAACCTTATATTCAATTTTCCTGTCTGGCCCTTCTCTCTCTTTTCATCCACGGTTCTGTATACTTCCATGAAGTGAAACACAATTCCCAATTGGCAGAAAAATAAAGGGCTTCCACCTGCAGTTTCTGGCCTGAGATCTTCGCCATCCCAATGCATTGTCACTTAAGGCCCTGCAAAACCGGCTGTAATGAAGTTCATTTTGAGTTTGTTTTGGCAGTTGGAAATATCTCACCGAAGTGAACATTTGGGGCAAATATGTTTTGACTCCTAAATATCTTTGAGCTACCATCGGTAGCACCGATCCGCTCTATAAGATCCAAAAACTCAGGGCTTGTGGTTATATCCACAATAGCGAAGTTCACAAAAGGAGGTCAAGCGTTTTCATATATGGCTCCTAAACTCTGAAAACTCTGAGGCTCAGACACACTATCTTAGCTTAAAATTAGATTAAAGACTTATCTTTTAAGTAAAGTATTTACACAATGCATTGCATAACTGCATGATCCAGTTAAATACATCTCTTCAAATGCATTTCTTTTTTTTACAGTAACATTAATAGATATTGTTTAAAAGGTTATGAACGTGCAGCTATGCTAAATCCCTTTCTTTGGCTCTCTATTTCGACCTTGGGATGTCCATCTCTAGAGATTGTGCAGAACTACTCGATCAGATTCAAGACCTGTAAAGAGATTATGCCAACCCTACAAGGACTTGAAGAGATGATGCCCACCCTATGAGGACTTGAATAGAGGATGACAATTCCACAAAGACTTAAATAGACAATGCCAACTCTACGAGGACTTGAAGAAAAGATGACAATCCTATAAGGACTTAAATAGACAATGCCAACTCTACAAAGACTAGAAGAGAGGACGACAATCCCACGAGGACTTAAATAGACAATGTTAACTCTACAAGGACTTGAAGAGTAAATGCCAACCCTACAAGGACTTGAATAAATGATACCAACCCTTTGAGAACTTGAAGAGAAGATACCAAACTTATGAGAACTTGAAGAGATTATGCTTACCCTACGAAGACTTTGCAGACAACACAAACACTTAAGCAATACACAAATAGACGATGCCAACTCTACGAGGACTTGAAGAGAAGATGCTAACCCTACGCGGACTTGAATAGATGATGCCAACCCTATGAGGACTTGAAGAGAAGATAACAAAGTTATGAGGACTTGAAGAGATTATGCTAACCCCTACGAAGACTTGAAGAGATGATGCTAACCCTACGAGGACAAAACAAACACTATAATACACAAATACCTTCTTTAAAGCTGCTTTGGAACAATAATTATTGTCAAAAATGCTATACAAATAAACTTGAATTGAATTGGTCCATTGTGTTTACGCCAAACTTCTTTTTGGCCTCAAACGAAGAAAGAAAGAAAAAAAATAACTATACCAGAGCCTTTACTGTTGTCATATTTCTATGAAACAATCATAATAACTGAGTTGAACAGTTATATCAACCTATCATTTAGGTCTCAATTTAGTGGTAGCAACAACTGTGTAAAATTAAAAAAGATATGTCTGTTCTCAAACAGGTTTCCTAAACACTCCTCTCTTCCAGCATTGTTCTGACAAACAAGTAGTCTCGCCCCGTTGTGTCAGACAAGTCGAGATCATCAAAACGGTTATGAATGGCCATTAACTAACCACAAAACAGTTGCATGACTTTAAAGTATTTAGGAAATAAAGCATGCAAATATCCCAAGCTCGTGTTACAGACATCAGGGCTCGTTACAACATCGATATTGCAATCTGTGCATCCACAACAGCTTAACCATAATGCAGTTAACAAATGTTTATCCTTGCACATGGTTTTAGGACCTGTGACTGTTTGCTTTATAGATTTATAAATAAATGCGCAACCATTGTATTTATCTATGCTTGTACTTTGTTGATGATATTTTAAGCAGATGCGCCCCACTACAAAGTCATCCCACTCAATTAAATGGGAGAGATCACCCAAAACAAAACAATTCTGTCATCATTTATTCTTCACTTATTACAAACCTGTTTGATTTTCTTTCTTCTGCTGAACACAAAAGACTTACCATTGACTTCCATTGTATTTGTGTTTCCTACTAGGGAAGTCAGTGATAACAGGTTTCAGCTTTCTTCAAAATGTCTTTTTTGTGTGTGTTAAACAGAATGAATAAAATCTGACAAACACTCAAAAGATATTTTTGCTCTGTGTTCAAAATACTTATTAAAAATGAGCTGAAACAACACAATTCTTGAGGGTTTTTTAGACTATTTAATTGTTTTATGTTCAATCCACTTAATTTTTTAAAAACAGTTCACTTAATTGATTTGTGTTGGGACAACATGAAGGAATTCTGCATTTTTTACAGTGACCGTTTATAATCACTTGAGGATGAGTAAATAATGAGTAAATCTTTGGGGTGAACTATCCTTTTAAAATGAAGACTTATTTCCAAATAAACCTATTCAAATCATCTGTTGAATTGCATTTATATTGCAAGAAAACCAAAACATTGCAATGCCATTTATTTCCAATATTGTGCAGCCTTAACAGATATTATTCCAATCTAAAATCCATGTTTCCAGGATTCAGCCTACCCAAAATATGGAGCAGGAACTGAAGGAAGGTATAGCCCTCCATTGGGGAGCAGCCTTGGCTTCCCTTGAGTTCGGGTTAGGATTGTGTGTCTAAGACTGGGATGCTATTGTAGAACCATCAAAACATGTTTTTTTTCCAATATTGTGCATCCTTAACAGATAGTACTCCAATCTAAAATCCTCGTTTCCAGGATTCAGCCTACCCAAAATATGGCAGTCCTGCAGCTTGTTGGAGCAGGAACTGAACGAAGGTATAGCCCTCCATTGGGGAGCAGGCTTGGCTACCCTAGAGTTTGGGTTAGGACTATTTAATTAAATTCAAGCTTATTTATATAGCGCTTTTTACAATGTAGATTGTGTCAAAGCAGCTTAACATGTTCTAGTAAAGTCCTATGTGTTCTAGTAAAGACTATGTGTCTAAGACTGGGATGCTGTTGCAGAACCATCAAAACATGTTCTACTTGGCAAAGTAATATAATGCTCACCATACCCTGTCTCCCTGGAAAGATACAGCTGGCAATGAAGCCAAGGTCTTCACCACCCAGCGGATGCCTCTGCCATGAGCTCACCACATTCTCGCAGAATGACCCCTTTGTTGCCAGGGCTGCTTGGGGGCAGTGAACAGATTACAGCAGGAATGTGCAACATTGCGACCACAGAGCTGATAAACTGGAGCTTGTCTCTGTACAGTTATCCCTTGAATCACCTGACCCCTCTTCCTCTCTTCTGAGGGCCTAGTTGTGAAATGCACAGTCCACCACTGTGCGAAAATACGGTGAAAAGTTCCTTGCTCGGTTAAACATAGTTTGGGAAATTTTTGAAAAAGAAACAATCACAGGAGGGCGAATAATTTTGAATTCAACTGTATATGCTGTTGGTTTGTGGACAGTCATGGCTAAGACGAAGGAGCTCAGGCTGTGCATTGTGGCTCTAACTTACTCAGAAAAAGACCTATAAGATCATATCTAAATGTTTTCAAGTTTCAGTGGCCACAGTGCACTGTGCAAAAATCTCAGGAGACGGAGGAAACAGGATGGAGAAGGGGAGGTTTGTTTAGAAACCCTCCTTTCTGGCCTGGAAACGTTTTATCATCAATGCCAACTGATTATGTTATTCAGAAACGAATGTGGTTATGCAGTTGCTAGGGTAACCGGCCCCCATATTGGAAGGGGCCCATTGTAAACAGGCCAAGCATGGAGAGAGCTGGCCTTAGTCAAGAGGTCACTGTGCTCCGCAACCTTGAGCCATTCATGCTCCAATCTCTCACCCCCGATGACCTTCCGTTTATTAAAGCAGACATCATTAATTGTTTCCACTCCTTGTTTTGCTGCTTCTTCTTCAAATATATTAAATGAATTAGAGATCTTGCTGTCAGTGGTATAGTTATGGTATTGGGTTTATTTAATTTCGAAGGCAAATACAAGATGGTTAAATTGCTGTATGCGAATGTGCTTTTGGGAACCACAATTATAATATTTGTAGTATTTATTTATATGAAGAAAATAAAAAACAAACATAAAAGTATGTACCTGAATAGTATTAATCTGCCCAAAAACTACAAAGCACATATTTATTTCATTGTCATATTTGCTTCATTATTTCTTTTTCTTCTTATTATTATTATTATTATTATTTGATTGTTGTTATCATTATTACTTGTATTAATCAATATTATTATTATTATTATTATTATTATTATTATTATTTGATTGTTGTTATCATTATTACTTGTATTAATCAATATTATTATTATTATTAGGGACCGAGCACCTACGGTGCGTAGGCCCTATTGGAATTCCGCTGTTTATTATTATTATTATTATTATTCTTCTTCTTCTTCTTCTTCTTCTTCTTCTTCTTCTTCTTCTTCTTCTCCGGAATGAATCGCGATTTTGAGGGTCTAAACATGCTCGAAAACTCACCAAACTTTGCACACGCCCCAGAAGTGGCGAAAATTTACGTTCATTATAGGTTTCGGAAGTGGGTGTGACAAAATGACTCGACAGCGCCACCTATACACATTTGACGGACTAGCCCCCGAGCTACGTTTCAC
>CAIGQW010055747.1:697976-713321 GCA_903798125.1 Danio choprae | reverse complement strand
TACCATAAAAAGAAGTTGCGGTAAGGCTATTTTACTGTAAAATGAAACTGCGGTAGGGCTCTGCTACTGTAAAACACGTTTACAGGTAAGTTACTGTAAAGAGGCAGTTGCTGGCAACAGTGCTGCTTGTAAGTTACCGCAAAAATACAATAAAATGCCTAACAGTGTATGAAATGTTGCTTTTAATAATGTATTAATTTAAATTGTAATTTCTGTTGCTTCCAAAGACACTTCATTTTCACTAAAAGTAAACAATCCTAATAGTCCTACTCTTTTATATTTCTCCCAGAACTAAATATTCTCCAAACTAAAAACAAAAACAGCTCAGAGA
Organism: Danio choprae; assembly: GCA_903798125.1. Taxonomy (NCBI): domain Eukaryota; kingdom Metazoa; phylum Chordata; class Actinopteri; order Cypriniformes; family Danionidae; genus Danio; species Danio choprae. The sequence goes on along the minus strand of CAIGQW010055747.1, from coordinate 712,990 downwards.
TGATGTGCTACCGAAGCAGAAAACACCACAAACAGCAAAGCATCCTGCGCCAAGTGTCACTTCTTCGTTAATTCGAAGTTTGGCAAAACACAGAATAATTCCACACTACCGTTTGCGCTGCATTATAAATGTGTTGTCTTAGCTGCGGCTGATTTTAGGAAAGCAAAGCGAGTGGAAACCCCGGTGTTTCACTTTAAAGCAACCCGAGCCGGTGCTCACAGCTGGAAAACACTAGCATAACAAATAATACATGAGCAACTAGCAAGAGCGAGCGCCGTGAAAATGGGAATAAATCATTACTAAGTTTATTCCCTGTGAATGTATGGAATTAGCTAGATGCATAGACTCCCTACCTAAAGCTGAAGTCAAAATTATTCGCCCTCCTGTGAATTTTTTCTCTTTTTCTTGTTCAAATTTTTCCCAAATGATGTTGAACAGAGCAAGGAATTTTTCACAGTAATTCTTATAATATTTTTTCTTCTGGAGAAAGTCTTATCTGTTTTATTTCGGCTAAAATAAAAGCAGTTTTTAATTTTTTCTAAACCATTTTAAGGCCAGTATTATTAGCAATTGTTTTTTCAATTGTTTACAGAACAAACCATCGTTATGTGATGATTTGCTTAATTACATTAACTTGCCTAATTAACCTAATTAACCAAGTCAGGGGCGTCGCTAGGCCCCATTTACTGAGGCACGTGCCACAATAAAAATCGCCAGTGCCCCAGTAAATGAGTTACTGTTTGATTTATACGTGATGTATTAATTAAGAGTGGTAATCCCAGAATAAAGACGTACAACCTAATCAATGCTTGCGAAGGCAATCCAGCTTAATCGAAAATAGACAACTGACGCACATGCACAGAAAGCATACCCACGCGCCTCAAGCACCGCTCCTGCTTGAACTCTGCTCGTGTTCCTGCTCCCGCTGTGAATCCCAGTAGTTTACAAGCATGGCAAAAAATACGCGCCACTCATACATTGAGAAACCGGTGTAACAGCGTTTAATGCAGAGGTGTAGCAGAGTGGCAAGTGGCAGTTTTGCAAGTTGGAAAAATTATAATAATTATATAATAATCATACTTTTATACTACTATTACTACTAATAATAATACTTTTATTGATATTATTTAGTGTAGCAATTCTTGTAAGGGTAAACAATATTTTTTTTTGTGTAGGGGGGCCCATGCCCCAGTAGAGCTTTACGTCTAGCAACACCCCTGAACCAAGTTAAGCCTTTAAATGTCACTTTAAGCTGAATACTAGTGTCTTGAATAATATCTAGTGAAATATTATGTACTGTCATCATGGCAAAGGTTAAAAGAAATCAGTTATTAGAAATTAGTTATTAAAACTATTATGGTTAGAAATGTGTTCCTCTTTTCATTAAGTGAAGTTTATTTATAAACTAATTTCGAGAGGATCACGTGCTTATGATTGCTTACAGCTGGTCCCGCATCAGCTCGCAATTGATTCACCAATCAGACGATTCCTAGATCACCGTAAATAACCAGAGTTCCCTTATCTCAGTACCTTCGTCTTGAAGAACAAACCCCCCGGCCCCTACTCCTCCTCCTTCCCGATGGGCGACACGGTGGCCCAGTGACTAACACTGTCGCCTCACAGCAAGAATGTCTCTGGTTAAAGTCTCAACTAAACTAGTCAACATTTCTGTGCGGAGTTTGCTTGTTCTCCCCGTGCTCGCGTGGGTTTTCCCCGGGTTCTCCGGTTTCCTCCCACAGTCCAAAAACACGCAATTTAAGTAAATTGAACACACTAAGCAATACCATTGCCAAGCTCTTAATAAGTATACACCTCTTTTCAGCCATTCTTTTAGCCAGAAATAAGTCGGGGGAGTTCATCGAGATCTACCTGAGCTCAAGCTCCCCTCTCGCCCTGCAAACAGGAGGGAGCCCAGGGCTCGAGGATCTCGTGAGCTCAGGGCTCTCTCGCGGGACAGCATGCCAAACAAGCTATATTACCAATCATCAGCTAAGTGTGAACCCTTGAAACAGAAATTGGGGAAAAAATATACAGGGAGGCTAATAATTCAGGACGGATAATAATTCTGACTTCAACTGTATGAACCTGCTAAAATGAAGCTGTGTACAAAACCCGGGCGCTGAACAAAAGTGTCCATTTCCAGTCATCGTAATTACACTTTCAGCTCTTATTATTATAATTCTTTTACAAACCTCTCTCTCTCTCTCTCTCTGAAGGTGCCTCAGAGACAGCCTTCGCCTTTGCTGTCATTCAGATTTCCCTCATTGGCCAAATGCTGATTGCCGAGTCTCATTTTTCAGAGCACATCAATCATTCTTTAGCATTAGCGTTCAAAGGGCCAATTAGCAAAGCTCTGAGGCACTTAGAGTCACCGAGTGCGAGTCTTCGATTAGAGCCTGACCTCGCCGCAATTTGCATGGACAGCTGAGCATCAAATAAAAGATACAGGATCTTTGGCGTAATTACATCTAAATGGATATTAGGGTAGGGCTGTTGATTCTTCATTTGAGGATATAACGAGAAAAGTCAATGGTACCTTAAATTCTGGCACCTTTTTTATGCAGGAATGTTGATAAATCGTGTGTTTTGTGACCTTAGAGGAGGACACAAATCCATTGATTTTAGTCAAGCTCATCTCAAGGATGTTAATGAGCATGCAAAGGGTTTGGTCTTAACAAATGTACATTTTAAAAAGTTAACCTTTAGGGAGAACTTCAACGGTGGTTTAATGTGTGGGTTTCCTCCGGGTGCTCCGGTTTCCCCCACAGTCCAAACACACGCGCTATAGGTGAATTAGATAAACTAAATTGGCCGTAGTGTATGAGTGTGTGTGAATGTGAAAGTGTATGGGTGTTTTCCAGTGCTAATGTTTTTTTTCTAATGTTTACCATAACCAGACTGTAGATGGGCGACATGGTGGCTCAGTGGTTAGCACCGTCGCCTCACAGCAAGAAGGTCGCTGGTTCGAGTCCCGGCTGGGTCGGTTAGCATTTCTGTGTAGAGTTTGCATGTTCTCACCGTCCCCCCATTGTCCAAACACACGCGCTATAAGTGAATTGGATAAACTAAATTGGCCGTAGTGTATGAGTGTATGCGTGAATGTGAGAGTGTATGGGTGTTTTCCAGTACTTATTTGCAGCTGGAAGGGCATCCGCTGCATAAAACATTCATTCATTCATTCATTCATTTTCATTTCAGCTTAGTCCCTTTATTAATCTGGGGTCGCCACAGCGGAATGAACCGCCAACTTATCCAGCATATGTTTTACGCAGCGGATGCACTTCCTTCTGCAACCCATCCCTGGGAAACATCCATACACACCCATTCACACTCATACACTACGGACAATTTACTCTACCCAATTCACCTATACCGCATGTCTTTGGGCTTGTAGGGGAAACCGGAGCACCCGGAGGAAACCCACGCCAACACAGGGAGAACATGCAAACTCCACACAGAAACGCCAACTGACCCAGCCGAGGCTCGAACCAGCGACCTTCTTGCTGTGAGGCGAACGTGCTACCCACTGCGCCACTGTGAGGCCCTGCATAAAACATATGCTGGAATAGTTGGCGGTTCATTCTGCTGTGGCAACCCCTGATAAATAAGGGACTAAACTGAAGGAAAACTAATGAATGAATGAATGTTCTTATCTGTCAAACATTACATTATTGAAATACCCTCAATAAACTAGTGTACTTACTGTATTATAATAGTTTAACGTGATAAAGTCACTGTAATAAAACTCAATATCAAATCATTTCATTACTGTAGCTGCGTTTCAGTTTCTAAAACAACTGAATCTGCGGTCACACTCATCCAATTCTAATGGATTTAGTCATGTCAGATATCATTTTTATTGTTTATGATGTCTTGATTAGTCCATAAAAGCATATGTTTTCATCAAGCTTCATGAGTTTACCATCTCAAGTATTTTGTTTACTTCAAAATTATGTTTATGATATTTATCTTGAACAGACTGTAGATGCAATTATAAAAATCTCTGTCCAATACGTGTAATATTTTTCCGATTGGAAATAGGAAGAACAGCACTACATTTAAATAAATCTGCATTTCGATTGGTAACATCCAATCACAATTCCAAAGTCTAAACTCACAGTTGTGGAAAAACAAACAAATAAAATGCAGTTGTGAGATCACAATTACCTGTTTTTGTTTGTTTTGTGGGACTCACGGTGGCGCAGTGGGTAGCACGATCGCCTCGCAACAAGAAGGTCGCTGGTTCGAGCCTTGGCTGGGTCAGTTGGCATTTCTGTATGGAGTTTGCATGTTCTCCCCGTGTTGGCGTGGGTTTCCTCCGGGTGCTCCGGTTTCCCCCACAAGTAAACAAAAAAATTGTCCGTAGTGTATGTGTGTTTCCCAGCGAAGGGTTGCAGCTGGAAGGGCATCCGCTGCGTAAAACATATGCTGGATAAGTTGGTGGTTCATTCCGCTGTGGCGACCCCAGATTAATAAAGGGACTAAGCCGAAAAGAAAATGAATGAATGAATGTTTGTTTTGTATTATTTACTAACTGAATCAAGCTTCCCTATAATCAGGGTTGCCAAGTCAGCAGTTTTCCTGTGGAATTAGGCAACTTTTAACCGGTTAAAGTTTTGGCATGTTGCATTAATTATATTTCTACTATTATAATAACATTTATTTCACAAGTTTGGGCTGTAATTCCACCTGGGTTATTCTGAATTGTCCAGGATTTTAACTGGATGGCACATGACAACTGTCATTAAGTGTCATTGGTTAAGTCATGTCATTTTAAATGCAAAGATGACGCTGTTTGTTATGAAAACTTGACTTAAACATTTTTTTTACCTCAACTGCAATGGTACTAGCTGTATTCGTCTTTAAATCGCCATTACATAATAATGACGCTCTTGAAAATGATTTGACAGAGTCAACATTTCAATGACAAATACAGGTTGTTCCACTGAAAACGGGATTATAAAAAGTAATCCCGACACTGGCAATCATGTTTATTACAGGTTTATGACAAGTTATGTTGTCTTGGTAATTTTAAGTTGTCATGACAAAGATCAAGACGTATTTGTGATGTATTTGTTTATGTCAAGTTGTCATAACACACAGTGTCATCTTTGCATTTAACATGACATAACTGAACAAATGACACTTAATAACAGTTGCCATTAGCATGCATAAAATCTCATTCATGTGTCGTGCCATGATTAGTTGGTGACAGTCTTATAAACACCCCCTTCAAGTGTTATCAAATGATCTAAATGTCTAATGCTAGCATTATTTTATCTGTCATATTACTCGTACAAACCTTTTTTTCAGGTTTTATTAGGGAAACACTACAGCTCGTTCATTTTTTTTATTATTATTTTATAACCATCCTTTCAAGACTGGTTATGATACGTTACAGAATCAAGATGGATTTGCAGCCCCTCGATATTACAACCCAGCCGTTTAACCCTTTTTATGACCAAATGAGTCTGCTTCACCCCCACACATGGCCTGATCTGACCATAACAAAGGGGGTTGTTTAATGAGGCATTGCTAATCACACAAGGTCACCTCAGTGGCTAAATGCCTTCCCACATCTACAGGTGACCATACCGCTGTCCAGTGCTTTCTATAATATAGCTTCTTCTTCTTTTTTTTCTGGGTAAACTCTATTAAGTTCCACATAATTGTGTGTGTTCTCCATGGTGAATATTTGATACCCTGTTTGCCCTCTGACGCCGAGCAGACCAAAGTAATCAGTGCCGAGCTTGTCCGTGGATAGACACCGCTGTGTACTCAATGGATGGCCACTCACCGGACCAATTACTTTATTAATTATTAATTCATCACAAAGGTCGACTTTTTGCTTGATTGTTCCCACAAAGCTGGTCAGGACAGTGTGACTTCTGTCTCATTGAGGAGTGGTTAATACTCACATCAAGAGGAAAATTAAGATGTCATTTTTATGGAGAAAAGAAATCATATGCTCTGTTTCAGAAACTAGCAAATTGCCTATCTAGACAGCAGATTATAGGGCATTATAGGCTAAAGCACAAAGTATATAAATTTTTTTTATTCTTCATCATGCATAGGTGTTGCGTAGCTTGGCACATACACACTTCAGTCATCATTGTGTTCGATGAGAAAGGTATAGACAACCCAGTACTGGGAAACATCTATACACACTCATTCACACACATACACTACGGCCAATTTCATTCATTCATTCATTTTCTTTTCGGCTTAGTCCCTTTATTAATCTGGGGTCGCCCCAGCGGAATGAACCGCCAACTTATCCAGCATATGTTTTACGCAGCGGATGCCCTTTCAGCTGCAACCCATCACTGGGAAACATCCACACACACACTCATTCACACACATATACTATGGACAATTTTAGCTTACCCAATTCACCTGTAATGCATGTCTTTGGACTTGTGGGGGAAACCGGAGCACCCGGAGGAAACCCACGCCAACACGGGGAGAACATGCAAACTCCACACAGAAATGCCAACTGACCCAGCCAAGGCTCGAACCAGCAACCTTCTTGCTGTGAGGCGATTGTGCTACCCACTGCACCACCGTGCGGCCCATTATTAGACATATAAGTCAAATTATATATATAGTGAATAACCATAAATTAACCATTAATTCGTACAAATTCATATCGAGTTCAGTCATTCGAAAATGTACTATATTTCAAAAGCAGGCGTGGCACCAAACCCCACCCCTAAACCCAACTGTCATTGGGGCATGAGCAAATCATACTAAAATATACGAATGAGATGTAAGAATTCATATGAATTAGCCACTAAACCAAAAAGTTACGAATTGGCGTGAGACTGTGTTGACTTTTCCCAGAATTCACTTTTTTTAAACATAACTATGTAATTGTGTTTTTATCTGTATAACAAAGGATGCGATGCGTAGATGTTAGTACTTCAAAACATCGATGCATTAACATTATGAATTACTGAAATACGGTTGTTTACCCTAAAAAAACTTTATTTACGGTTTGTACCGTATTTTTAACGATAAATACTGGAAACCACAGCTGTGGGTTTTTATCTAACAATGTACATAGGAGGGAAGTACTCAACTCTGCATGTAGCCATAGTTTTTTTTAGCTTAGCAGCATGTACTGTAAAATATACTGCAGTAATTCGTAAGTTGTGTGCGGCATGTGCTTCAGTAGTGTTTTTTTCAACATAGGAAAACGTAGCCCTATATACATTTCTGGAGATCGCGAATTCTGTAGCCAGAGGTACGTATGGCTGCATTTCGTCTTTAAACGAACGCTACGGGGCGGTATGACGCTGTTCCTTTTCGTGCTAGCAGCTGACCACTTACCTCGGTGTGGATGGCTTTTCTGCTGTTACCAGTTTGCCCAGTGGCTCACCACGTACGTCAACGGAGATGCAGAGAGGAGTTGACCACGACAATGGGGTTCGAGTCCGGTGAAAAACGGCTCCAAAAGGCAGGTAAGACAAGAACAAAATCCAAAAAATAAAATAAACAAGTAAATAACAGGGTGAGAATGTGGTAAAATCTGAAAACGTGTTAAAAATCAGGGCTTTTCTTTTTCTGGATTGCTTTTAAAAACACTATTGGTTGGGTTTGGTTTAGGGAAGTGGGTGGGCCCTGGTCAATCGGTGCTTTTGAAAACACTATCGTTTTGGTTTAAGGGAAGCAGGAGAGTGGGTCAGTTGATCGGTCAGTCAGTGTCAGTTGACAATAGCCCCTGGTGGATTTACGTGAGAAGAGCACGTGCGAATGGCACTAGCAAGAGAAATTTGAGATTTGAAAAAGCGTACACAGCGACCTCTCGCGGATTTGCATAAACAAAAACTGCAAAAAACTTACTTCCTGTGACTCATTTTGCTCTCTCCAGAAATGTATATAGGGGTGCGTAATCAGAATGAGCCTGGGTTGTTTTTTTTGGTCCCACTTTATATTAAGTGACCCTAGCTAATCTGTACTTACATCAAAATATAAATTTAATGTAATTAATGCGTTCATAATGTGTTGCAGAACACTTCTGGTGCTCTTGAGGTGGGATACGGGTAGGGTTAGGGACAGGTTTTGTGGTCTGGGTTAAGAGTGGGTTAAGGTGTAAGGGATGGTCAACAGTATAATTATAAATGTAATTACAGAAATTAGTTACAGATGTAATTACAATGTTAAAACATGTATTTACACAATAAGTACATTGAAACAACTTTTTAATTTCAGTACAAGTACTGTACATATTAGTTAAGGTCACTTTTTTTGTATTGCCCAAATATCACTTCCTGTGTACATTTGAAGGAAGTTGCCTATAGAAAGCAGGCAGAAAGGAAGCGCTCTTGAAACAAAGCCACGGTGGATCATCCAGACTAAAACATGGAAGTTTCAAATGAACAAGATTCTTCTACACGTTCGCTCAGTGTTGATAATTAAAGCTTAATGTCTTGTAGCTCCTAACAAGGCCCAGCCGGGGTCCCGTGTGGTTCTGTTTAATTTGAAAGTCCGGTGGTTTGTAATGTTTAATGTGTCATTTATGCTGACCTTTAGTTAATGGTTCTGCCACGCCACTGAAAAGGTCATATCTCTATTTCCTCTTTATAGCCAAAATGAGATGCAGAGTGACCCGCTGCCCTCTTTGGTGCGGCGAGCTCACAATTATAGCAGCGACTGATTAAATTACCACCTCTGCATGCCATTTATTCTTAGACTACTTCAGTTGATCACAGACCCTCCACAAAAAATCTGACCTGGTTTGTTTCGGCGAGTTGAAAGAGACCACCTAGACTTGGAAAAACTGCCTGAGATGGAAGAGGCGGGTAAAATTTGTGACTCACATGGATTTAATTAATGTTAATTTGCCTTTTGTGTGTGTGTGTGTGTGTGTGTGTGTGTGTGTGTGTGTGTGTGTGTGTGTGTGTGTGTGTGTGTGTGTGTGTGTGTGTGTGTGTGTGTGTGTGTGTTATATTTAAACAATGCATGTTAATCTGGCCCGGTAAATTATGAATTGTCAAGCCTGTCTTCATTTACATTATATTAATAGTCGTATTAGCATTAAGTGCATAATTAAATTTGATTACGAGTAATTATTCACATAAATTAGATTTCGGTTTTAAATTATTGCTGTTAGAGTCTGTGAAAAGCTATTTAGCCGGCGAAAAAGAAAAAAAGTTGTATTCTGCGGATGCTTTTAGTATTCGCGTCATCTGCGCGCATACACAGACGCATAAGATCCATTCCCTTAAAATCATTACTGATATTGAAATTTGCATAATTTAATGCCTTAGTCCTCTAAACAACTTCTCAGTTGTTTCAGTAGGATGACAGATTCCACACAATTCTTTCAAGGTTTTCTAACAAAAATCAATAAAATTAGCTAATTGTTTTTACAAATTTAAGTGGATTGAACTTAAAACAATCAAATTGTCCCCGAAAAACTCGAAAATTGGGTTGTTTCAGCTCATTTCAAATAAGTAATTTGAACAAGCATTTTTTGAGTGCATAATAAAGCCTGCTTCACACTACAGGAATACACCACATTACAAATCTGAACACTTGATTGTATTCATCACACTAAAAACAAAATTGCTGCTTGTTCCAACTACTTATTAAAAATGAACTGTAGTAGTAGACGTTGCAGCAGCAGCAGCAGCTGTAGTAGTAGTCGTTGTTGTAGTAGTATCAGTAGTAGTAGACGTGGTTGGAGTAATATCAGCAGTGGTAGTCGTTGTTGTATCAGTAGTAGTAGACCTTGTTGTAGTAGTATCAGTAGTAGACGTTGTAGAAGTAGTAGCCGTTGTTGTAGTAGTATCAGTAGTAGTAGACATTGTAGTAGTAGTAGTAGTAGTAGTAGTAGTCGTTGTAGTAGTATAGTAGTAGACGTTGTTGGAGTAGTATCAGTAGTAGTAGACATTGTTGTAGTAGTAGACGTTGTAGTAGTAATAGTAGTCATTATTGTTGTAGTAGTATCAGTAGTAGTAGTCGTTGTAGTAGTAATAGTAGTCGTTGTTGTTGTAGTAGTATCAGTAGTAGTAGTCGTTGTTGTAGTAGTATCAGTAGTAGTAGACGTTGTTGTAGTAGTATCAGTAGTAGACAACGTTATTGTAGTCATTGTTGTTGTAGTAGTATCAGTAGTAGTAGTCGTTGTTGTAGTAGTATCAGTAGTAGTCGTTGTTGTTGTAATGTCAGTAGTAGTAGTCTTTGTTGTAGTAGTAGTAGTAGTTGTAGTAGTAGTAGTAGAAGTAGTCGTTGTTGTTGTAGTAGTATCAGTAGTAGTAGACATTGTTGTAGTAGTATCAGTAGTAGTAGACCTTGTAGTAGTAATAGTAGTCGTTGTTGTAGTAGTATTAGTAGTAGTAGACATTGTTGTAGTAGTATCAGTAGTATTAGACGTTGTTGTAGTAGTATCAGTAGTAGTAGATGTTGTAGTAGTAGTAGTAGTAGTAGAAGTTGGAGTAGTATCAGTAGTAGTCGTTGTTGTAGTAGTATCAGTAGTAGTCATTGTTGTAGTAGTATCAGTAGTAGTCATTGTTGTAGTAGTATCAGTAGTAGTAGGCTTTTTTACTGTCATTATTGCTATCATTACATTTCTATCATTGTTGTCATTGAACATATTTGCTTCATTTGTTGATATTTGCAACCTATAATAATTTCTACTGTTATGTATGTTGTGTATATATATATATATATATATATATATATATATATACATTTTCCATTTTCTAACACACGTACCTGACAGTACCTGACTATTTTTTGTTGTTGTTGTTTTTTTTTCATCTGTACTACATGAACGGTTTCATGTTTAATCCACTTACATTTGTTAAGTTAATTGCGCAGAACCCTGCATTTTTTTAAAGTGCATATAATGTCTAAAAATGTTTGTATGCTCTTGTTTAAACATATACCTATATATTCATTCATTCATTCATTTTCATTTCGGCTTAGTCCCTTTATTAATCTGGGGTCGCCACAGCGGAATGAACCGCCAACTTATCCAGCCTTTGTTTTACGCAGCGGATGCCCTTCCAGCTGCAACCCATCTCTGGGAAACATCCATACACACCCATTCACACTCATGCACTACGGACAATTTAGCTTACCCAATTCACCTATACCGCATGTCTTTGGACTTTTGGGGGAAACCGGAGCACCCGGAGGAAACCCACGCCAACACAGGGAGAACATGCAAACTCCACACAGAAATGCCAACTGACCCAGCCGAGGCTCGAACCAGCGATCAGCGACCTTCTTGCTGTGAGGCGAACGTGCTACCCACTGCGCCACTGTGAGGCCCTATACCTATATATATCTAAGAGAAAATTGCCTAATTATTCGTCCAACAAAATGCTAGCATCTTCAGATGCCATTTCATATAACAATTGTTCACTTCATAAATAATATATCCCGCATCAGTGTTGCTAGCTCGTTTTTCCATCAGAAATATTCCCACCTTATTCTAGCAGAATACAGAAGATAAAAATTACTTCAAATAAGTAAATCAGTCACTTTTCACTTTTATACCGGAATTGACATTTTGGGTTGCCTATTTTGCATTTTTTGGGGGGGGTTGGATGATGACAATATAAAAGTTGCCACAATAGTTTTAACCTGAAGGACTGACAACTGAAATGCGTTCCCCATAGCACAGAGCTGCTGTTCACACCTGACAACAAAATAGTGCATGAATAAATAAATGCAGCCTAGGAGAGATGAAGAGCTACAGCTGACATCTCTGAGCAGGTCGCTGACATGTTCAAAAAGGCCAGTAGTTGAATAGGTCTGTTTTGGGTAACCCAGGCTCTTTGGAAGTACACGATTCTGCCTACATTTCTGCATAAACCTAAAATGGTTCTCAGAGTATATTTTGCAGATAACACAGGCATTATAAACTGTTTTTCCGTGGTGTTTTACACCTGTAATAATACCATTTTTCATTCATTCAAGCACAAGTGAATAACACTAAATACTTAGTGTTACTTACTTGGTCGTTATACCAAGTTCTATTTCACAAAATGTATATTTATGGATTTGACAGGTAATGAAGCTCCAAGAACACTTGTGTGCACCAAAAAAAAACAAAAACACAATGTCTATTACAATAAGGTCATGTCCACACTATTATAATTTTTTTAAAGCATATTTTTCTCTTCGTTTTGGCCTTCCGTCCACAATCAGACGGCGTTTTTAGGAAACAAAAATGTATCTTTTTAAAAAAACTGTCCTCAGTGTGTCCTAATGAAAAAACACACAAATGTGATGATGTATGATGTGAGCTACCAAACACTTTTGACCTCTTCCAGGGGTAGCTGAAAACTTTTTATCCTCTATTCCTCCAAATTCTAGTTCACAAAATGTACAGCGGTGTGAAAAAGTTTTTGCCCCCTTACTGAATTCTTACATTTTTTTGCATGTTTGTCCTAATTGAATGTTTCAGATCACCAAACAAATGCAAATATTAGTCAAAGACAACACCAATAATAACATCATGCATTTGTGAATAGCTCTTTGTGAATAAACATTTGCCCCTAAACCTAATAAGTGATTGGGCAACCTTTAGCAGTAACAACTGCAAGAATTTGCGATAACCTTCAATAAGTCTGTTACAGCGCTGTGGAGGAATTTTGCCACACTCATCTTTGCAGAATTATTGTATTTCAGCCACATTGGAGGGTTTTCAAGCATTAATCGCCTTTTTTAATCCCACAGCATCTCAATAGGATTCAGGTCAGGACTTTGACTAGGCCACTCCAAAATTTCATTTTGTTTTTCTTCAGCCGTTCAGATATGGACTAGCTTGTGTTCTTTGGATCTTTATCCTGCTGCAGAACACAAGTTTGCTTCAGCTCGAGGTCACTAACTATGCACGTGTGTTGTGCTGATGATTCTAATGGCAATATAATGTATTTGTGCGCTACTACTGTGTAATGCTACGGTTTATCAACTGAACTAGTCAAATTACACATTTTTATACTGATGAAAATTCACAATGTTTACAGTCCTATGGGTCGCACAGTACTTCAGGGAAGTAATAAATGACCTACAGTATATGCTCATATAGGCTGGAGGACAGGACGAGTAGACAAACAGTTCAAAAATTAGGCACAACAGGATGACTGCATGGCAAAAAGATACACAATGTATTTTTTCAGTGATTCTGGAGTAAAGGCTACTTTAAAATCATTATAGAGTATGCCATTTTGGATGCAGCCAAGGTATATTTTGGTATATTTCCTAAAAGACAAAACGTGAATTTTTACATTTGATAATTAAGTTCTGAGAATATTATATATACAGATGGAAGACTGAATCAATGCAGGACCTACAGGTCAACTATATATACACATACTTGCCATAGCAGTGACATGTATATGTGTATTTTTGCAGTTTAACAATGTATAGCAGAGCCATGCATTTCCAATAGTCATAATGTTAACAATAATATTTGACACCTGATGAATGGATGGATGGATGGATGGGTTGATGGATGGATGGATGGTTGGATGGATGGATGGATGGATGGGTTGATGAAGCGCTGGGCAAATAAACCAACTGAAAAACATGCTGTCTGTGACATCTACATCTGCCTCTAGTTTGGTCTACAAACTCTTGCTATTGTATAACGTGTTGACATTGTGCGAGATCACCATAACGAATCACCATAAAAAAATGCACATGCAAAGTTTCCCAGATATGAATCGACGCTAAAGAGATAGAGCATTTCATAAAAGATAAGCTTGGAATAAACTCACACCATCAGCAGCTTTATTCGGGTTTTAAGATAAGACTCTGAGATTTACGACAACTTTGGAGTATTTCCACCATTGCGAGGCTTCAAACGGATATATGGGGAAAACATCGCGCATTATAAGGTCGTATTTGCCTTATCATCCATCACCAGATTGGATAGGACCACACATGTAAATATGATAGACGCAGACATCTTTGTTTTCCTAATGTTTTCTCAATCCTGAAACCATATGGACTGTGCAGCTTTCTCTTTGTGTTTGTTTACCTACTAAATGCTGCTTTCACGGTTTCCACAAAAGGGATTTATTTTGTCGGGAATTAAATAAATATAAGACCCAAAGTATTCATAGAACAGGGCACAAATCGACAGAAACAACCCTCCAGAGTGTTTCTTATGTCCTCTATTACTGTACCTCAAATGACATTATAAAACAACTTTCTTCCTCTTTGTGCTTAATAGAACGCAATCATTCATAATAATGGATTCGGCACACTCCAACTCAGGCTGCGCTAGTGAGATTTGACTCAGAAAAAAAAAGGTAAAAGCCGGAGGCATAAACAGATATCAGTCTGAAAACTCTCAGCCACATTATCGCTCGGTTTTATTAATTAAATCAGAGCGACTGTATTGATTGGGGTATTTTTCCAGCGTGTGGTCCAGGAGGCTGTAACCTTGCTGTTTATGTATTTTTTTTCTTCTCCGGCATTCTGCAGATTTGCCCTGGGGTTGAAAGTTTACCGCTGACACACGAACACACCAGTGCGCCGCTAAAGGCCCATGGGAGATTAACTGAATGAAGTGGGAGTGGAAGCGTGTGGGGTGAAAGAAAGGTTGCGTCAACCGAGGGCCACACGAGGTGTAGCGAGACCAAAAAAAAAAGGCTGGAAATTTACATTTCGCATTCATCTGGTTGCACCGAGGCGCCGTATCGCCCGCAGCGATGTTCTATTGTCGCTTTTAGTCACTGACATATTTTCTTTATTATTTATTTGGCTCTTTTATTGTGGAAAAGTGTATAATTATAGCTGTCACGGGCCTGTGATTTCCTTTTTCTTTTTTTGAGACTGGCCCAGGTGTTGATACGGCTGCACATGCTGATAGTGCCAGTCGCCACACTGACAATTACAGACGGGGGTGATTGCTTGATTGGCAGGGTTATTTCGGGACAATTATTTTGATTTCGTGTCAGTCAATCTGCTGTGGTTACACTGCTGTGTTTTTTTTTCTTTTTTTAATGTGTGTGTGTGTGTGTGTGTGTGTGTGTGTGTGTGTGTGTGTG
>CAIGQW010055747.1:653942-665458 GCA_903798125.1 Danio choprae | reverse complement strand
TGTTAATTTCATTACATTAATAGTGAAATAACCAAACATAAACATAGAAGCCTGAGAAAAATCATCCATTGGTGAACTTTGACACATTTGAAGCGTTCAGGTGCAAAAACCTTGAAGTTATGGTTATGCTATTTTCATTACCTTTAAAATTAAATAACTGAACATAAACATGGGAGCCTGAAAAGAAATATCGTCATTTGGTGAACTTTGACACATTTGAAGAGTTCAGATGCACAAACCTGTGAAGTTATGGCAAATAATATGCTAATTTCATTACCTTTATAGTGAAATAACTGAACATAAACATAAGAGCCTGAACAAAAATTGTCATTTGGTGAACTTTGACACATTTGAAGCGTTCAGATGTAAAAATATCTACGTTGTGGCAAAGAATATGTTAATTTCATACATTAAAAGTAAAATTTAACCAAACATAAACATAGAAGCCTGAGAAAAATCATCATTTGGTGACATTTGACACATTTGAAGAGTTCAGGTGCAAGCTAATAGCAATAGATAATAGCAAGAAGTTATGGCAAATACTATGCTATTTTAATTACCTTTACAGTGAAATAACTGAACAAAACACGTGCTCACAGCTCTGATAGTGTGGTGGTGCTCTGCTGCCCTCATCTGGATGAACAGAGAATCACATTGTGTTATCATGTCGTTCTAGACTTTATAACTCGCTGTTCTGATTTATGTGACAATCGATTATTGGATTCAGTTGAAGGCATGGGCCAAAATAAAACGTATTTTACATTCCCACAGTTGAATGGAGCAGTCAAATCATACAGAATAAGCTTTAAGGTAGTCTAATTGTTATACACCAGATTACAGTAAACATAACTAGTTAGTTATATAGCAACATTTGTTGGTACGAAATCGACCAGTGCTTTCCATTCAGTATATATTATGAGATTATCACCTCTCAATAACATAAACCATTTCTTAAGGTTTGATTGGTAGGCCTGACTATCTAATTGCTCCATTAATCAGATAGTAGGCCAATAGACGATGTTCATAATGCTGTTGCACAGTCTAAACCTAAACTAATTTACAGTGCGATACATAAAAAATAAGCATTATATTTTGCCAAATACTGTGTAACATTACATGGAAGCCCATTCCCGCCACTAAATGATAAATAGGTTGTTGTGACTCTTTATCGTGACTTTTCCCCTCAGTATTGTGAGATGTAAACCCCAAATTGCGAGTTAGGAAATCAGAATTGAGAGTTTGTATCACGCAAATCTCGGAATAACCGTTTTTTTTTTTATTCAGTGGCGGTTCATTCCACTGTGGCGACCCCAGATTAATGAAAGGACTAAGCCGAAAAGAAAATGAATGAATGGCGGGAACCGGCTTCTGTACATTACAGATGTACTCAACAGGGACGTGCGGTCAATCCTCACCCGCCATCATGAGATGTATACTAACGGTAAAATAAATATTTGTCCACTGAGCTGTGCTATAAATCCAATTACTGTATGATTCAATTGATTTCAATCATTTTTATAATCAAAACCACTGCGTATTTCCTGTTCAATTACAGCGTAGGAAGCGAGGTGAGGCAGCCCGAGCCTTTTGCTCACTGAGTGTATGCTACCAATGTAATGCTTTATTAAAATGTTTTATACATTGTAGACATTTTTATTATGTGTCCTCATTTTCCATATAATATGTAATGTATTTCACGTATGGCTATCAGTTATTTAGTGTTAGGATCTGACATACAGCCACACTGAAAAGACATGAGGTGTGAGGCAGGCAGTAGCTCTTAGTAGAAGGTTATTCTTGTTCAGTGGTTGCTCTTCTTCTACATAGTAAAGCTCAATAGGAGTCCCTTATTTTATGTTTTGCTCTGACTGACTGCAAAAATCGCGGATGTAATATCTCAGCTCAAAAAAAATCTCAAAATTGGACTTTCAATCAAAACGTGAATAAATAATGGCAGTAATAGACCAACGACAGGGGTGCGGGTCTCGGCACAACAACTGTGCTAAAGGGCCTGCTTCAAAGGACGGGACAGAAGATAACTCGATCATTTCAAAGCAATTCAAGTCATTTCAAGACTTCATTTACAAGTAAAGGTAAGACCAGTGTTCAAACCCTGTGTGTGTGTGTGTCTGTGTGTGTGTGTGTGTCTGTGTGTGTGTGTGAGAGAGAGAGAGTGAGCACATCCGACGTGGTGCTGTGTGTGTTACTTGTTATAGGCTGTGTGTAGCATCCACCTTGGTGTTTTTTGGGAGGCATATTTAATCGCTGTACATTTTACATTCTTCCTTGGCTCAATATGCACCTGCTATGTGTCTACAAATAATGCTGATATGAAACACAATCGTTAGTTGGCAAATATATTGTGTGCATATATTTGTAAATCTGACCCTGAAAGAGTCAGTGCCTCACCAGCCACAAACCTCACCGCACGTCACTGGTACTCACCTGTGCAGGATTCCTGGACACTGGCTTGGCTGTTCAGTAGGTTATTAAGAACTTTAGGTATTTAGGTCTCATCAACATTTTATCAAAACATTTTCTCCACTATGGGTTGTTGTTGTAGGTGACTTTTAAAAGCAGAACGGTTTGAATGGTTAGCAACATCATTAGACGTCATTGTTTCAAAGTCTGCCATGTTTGGAGGGGTGTCAATAATGGTGCAGCATTTAATATCATTTCAGATTGTTCACTTTAGTTGTGATTTGCTTCAGAAGTCACTGCAATTTATATTTCATTAGGACGCGATTTATTGTCAGCTCAATCTCGATTTACTGAGACCCAAGAGCACATTTTTCCTGACCCTTTTATTTAACCAGTTCAATGATTAAATTAATATATTATCTTTGTAATTGGCCTCACGGTGGCGTAGTGGGTAGCACGTTCGCCTCACAGCAAGAAGGTCGATGGTTCGAGCCTCGGCTGGGTCAGTTGGCGTTTCTGTGTGGAGTTTGCATGTTCTCCCCGTGTTGACTCCTCCAGGTGCTCCGGTTTCCCCCACAGTCCAAACACATATAGGTGACTTGGGTAAGCTAAATTGTCCGTAGTGTATGTGTGTGAATGAGAGTGTGTGGATGTTTCCCAGTGATGGGATGCAGCTGGAAGGGCATCCGCTGCGTAAAACATGTGCTGGATAAGTTGGCGGTTCATTCCGCTGTGGCGACCCCAGATTAATAAAGGGACTAAGCCGAAATGAGAATGAATGAATGAATGAATCTTTGTACTATCAGTTATAATAATGTTATGAGATTGCCCTGTCTCTTAAAAGTGAAAAAAGAATACAGATTCACTTGAACACTCATATATATCATGTAGTTCATCTTCTTCAAGGCTGGGTGTGTTGTGCGTTCAGAAATGCTCTTCTGCAGGCCCCAGTTGTAATGTGTGCTTATTCGAGGTCCTGCTCGAACCAGTCTATCCATTTTCCTCTTACCTCAATGCATATTTTCCATATTTCAGACCGTTCTCAAACCACCGCTGTCCAAACCGAGTTTGAGAACCCCTGCCTTACAATAACCTGTTGTGCTTTAATAGTGTCTACACCCACCCCAAAACCTAAACCTCCCCCTTATAGTTATGAATAAGCAGTATTTATTGTTAAACTGCACTGTTGAAAGCGATTAGTTGACGTTACTTAAACAGGGAGAGTAAACTCGTTGCCTTATAATTATTATAGTTAACAAACTATGTGCATAATTATGAAAGTTAAGGGTCGCCAACTATTCCAGCATATGTTTTACACAGCGGATGCCCTTCCAGCCATGACCCAGTACTGGCAAACATCCATACACACTCATATTCACACACACACTCATACACTACGGCCAATTTAGTTTATTCAATTCACCTATAGCGCATGTCTTTGGACTGTGGGGGAAACCAGAGCACCCGGAGGAAACCCACGCCAACACGGAGAGAACATGCAAACTCCACACAGAAATGCCAACTGAGCTGAGACTCGAACCAGCGACCAGTGTGGAGACAGTGCTAACCACTGAGCCACCATGCCGCCTACTGACCCTCAAATAATTGTAAACATTTATGAATCTCTTTCTTCTGTTAAACACAAAGCAAGATATTTTGAAGAATGCTGGAAAATGACAGCCATAGTAGGAACACAAATGCTGTGGAAGTCAATGGCTGTTTAGTTTTTCCCAGCTTTCTTCAGCATATTTTCGTTTGTGTTTAGCCGAAGACAATCAAACAGGTTTGAAACAGGTGGAAGATGAGTAAATGATGACAGAATTACTATTTCTTGTGTGAACTATCCCTTTAAAAGCTTTGAATTGCTACAACGTTATTGGCTGACGTGGTTGTGCGTAATACACAGTAGTAGTCGGTAAGTGTTTGTACCATAGTAGTATTCATTTATTCGTTTATTCAGTTCCCTTCGGCTTAGTCCCTTATTTATCAGGGGTCGCCACAGTGGAATGAGCCGCTAACTATTCCAACATATGTATTAAGGCTGATTTATAGTCATGCATTTATACTTCTGCATGCTGTTTGTGTTGCTCTGCAATAAGACTTCGCTAGCTGGCAGTAGGTTTTTATGTTCCTCTGTGTCGAGTTTCTTCACGGGTGTTTTGTTTTTTCTGAATGCTACAAGTAGCTCAAACTCGCTCATTCAGAGGTGGGAACCAGCGGACGTGCAACAACTTTAATCATAGAGTAAACACAAAACAAAGGTTTCCATTTGGAGCTCCTTCACAGGACTCGATACTTGAAAACACTCGCTCTATCGGGCTCGTGGCTCTCAGCACCGCCCACACTAGTCACAGTTACGAAGGCGACCAATCACAGAGCTTGTGATACGCGTTGTTGCGACATGTAGTTAAAGTTTTTGAGAGGTGCGCGTCAGCCACGACGAGGGCTATGCGACCGTGGGAAGGCTGCGCCGGATTATACGCGTGTGCTTGACGCAGAAGTATAAATCAGCGAAACCCATAACTGGGAAACCCCCATACACTCTCATTGACACACACACTCATACACTACGGCCAGTTTATACCATCTAATTCACCTATAGCGCATGTTTTAGACTGTGGGGGAAACCAGAGCACCGGAGGAAACCCACGCCAACACGGGGAGAACATGCAAACTCAGAAATGTCAATTGTTCCAGCCGGAACTCGAACCAGCGACCTTCTTGCTGTGAGGCGACAGTGCTAACCACTGAGCCACCGTGCTGCCCTAGTAGCATTCATTACATGGTATTACAAGGTTCTTCAAAGAATACAAGTTGATACCACACTCAGAAAAATGACGTTCGCTGTTTGTTCAAACTACTAATTTAAAATGAGCTGAAAACACAATTATAGTTTTTAGGGGGGACAGCTTAATTGTTTTATGTTCAATCCACTTGAATTTGTAAAGTTAACTTAATTTCTTCAGGTCTTCCCAACACAAATCAATGCGGAACCCAGCATTTTTTACAGTGCAGTCAAACAAAAATAGGGTAACATGTTCAGGCTGATAAGTATGTTAATGTATAAACCACATAATCAAACATCATACCGCTGATTTTCACACACGGTGATTGTGGTTTTATTGGTCAAGCAAGTGTTCACACATGATGATGAAATACATTCAAACATCAAAGGTGCTCTAAAGCAAATGTGGACTTCACCGCACAAAACGCTCGACACCCCAAAAAAAGTTTTGATTTTTTTCCGAGTGAAAGAGATACAGCTGAAGTCAGAATTATTACCCTCTTGAATGATAAGCCCCCCTGTATATTGTTCCCCAATTTCTGTTTAACGGAAAGAAGATTTTTCCAACACATTTCTAATCATAAAAGTTTGTTCTGTAGACAATCGGTGAACAAAAATGCTTAAGGGGGCTAATAATATTGACCTTAAAATGATTAAAAAAAAAATTATAACTGCTTTTATTCTAGTCGAAATAATACAAATACGACTTTCTCTAGAAGAAAAAATATTATAGGAAATACTGTGAAAAATTCCTGAATCTGTTAAACATCATTGAGGAAATATTTGAAAAAGAAAAGAAAAAATTCACAGGAGGGCGAATCATTTTGACTTCAACTGTAAATGTGCTTAGAAGCGAACACTATTGCAGGGTGACGGGGTGACAGGAGTGAGAGGACATTAAAAACAGCACTGCTTCTTACACTCTCCTACGATTAACACTGATTTCTGTAAAATAAGACAAGTTGAAACAAAAAGCAATGGCAGTAACAACAAATAAAGAGTCAGCCCAGAGAACAAAAGTGTGAGTGACAGTGTTCACAGGACAGATGGACCCATTGAAAGCGTGACCTATGAGCGCTGTCGTTATTTGGGTTTAAATAGGATTAAATGGTAACGGTGGTCTCGGATACTTTGGGTCGGTTGACCACCACGTGCTCCAGCTGTCCAGAGTCTGACACGTCGTAACTGGTTTTATACTTGGCCAGGATCTTCATGAGTGGACGCAACTTCAGCCACCACTGCTCCTTCGGGATTCTGTGACTGAACACATAGAAAAGAGAGTCAGGTATTGGTCAAGGTCAAATATTTAGGTTTATTGTTTGTGAATGCAGATAAGAATCGTTGGTGTGTCCGTACACAAAGTCAGTCTGGTCTTTGAGCTGAACCACAGGCTGGAAGACCATCGCACGGCGCCGCATGCCCAGCAAACAGGCCGAGTCTTCTGTATTAGCGAACACTCTTCCTGCACAACACACATAGGTTCAACACACATCCAAACAACAGATAAAGCCAAAGTTTGATGGTGTTTCTGCAGGGAATTTGCATGTAAATAGCTGCATTGTATGGACGAATAACAAATAAATGCATGGTTTATATCAGGGTTACTAGAAATCATGAAAAATACTTCTTTTGTTTTTTTACTTATATAAAACAAAATAAAATATATAATAACTAAGTTACCAGGAAAAAAACAAAATAAAAAAAAACAAAAACAAAGATAATATGGAACAAAACAAATACAAAAACAGCAATATATATATATATATATATATATATTTTTTTTTTTTTTTTCATATATTCATTCATTTTCTTTTCAGCTTAGTCCTTTTATTAATCTGGGGTCGCCACAGCGGAATGAACCGCCAACTTATCCAGCATATGTTTTACGCAGCGGATGCCCTTCCAGCTGCAATCCATCACTGGGAAACATCCACACACACTCATTCACACACATACACTATGGACAATTTAGCTTACCCAATTCACCTATACCGCATGTCTTTGGACTTGTGGGGGAAACCGGAGCACCTGGAGGAAACCCACACCAACACGGGGAGAACATGCAAACTCCACATAGAATTGCCAACTGACCCAGCTGAGGCTCGAACCAGCGACCTTCTTGCCAGTATTTGCCAGTAGCTTACTATGGCGAGGAAGGAGACCGCGAGTAAACACTCCAACTACTTAAAAAGCAGATAACTGTGCACAATTCACTGCTTGTGAGTTTGCTGGACAGTCTTTCGCTGACAGGGAAATACATCAGAAGCCAGCTAGGAAAAAATCATAGCTGAAACTCTCTCTCACTCTCTGTGGCCCTTTTGACCTGCTGGCGTGTTCGTGAGGTAACGTTTTATCCCCTCTCTCGGCTGTTACAACAATAACATTACTTGTGGATCCAGACACGAGCGTGTCTGCAGAGCGAGTTTACTCCGCCGTCTATAATGATTTAGCTGATTGCCACGGCCGTGTGACATCAGTTTCCGTGTCACTGTTTGCTGAACAGCGCCACAGCCGTGCTGACCGTTAGAGCCAATCGCAGCCTTTTCTGTTGAGCGCGTGATCAATCACAGGCGTTTAAGAACTCACTCATCAACACTCAACAAGCAAGCGGGATAATATTTACATTTGTTTATTTGCTATAAATGCTCATGTTGATCTGTGCATGTACTTGAGTTTTGTTTAATACATTAAAAAAGAGATGTTTTCTTTGAGCAGGTAAAATTAAAGATATAGTACATATATCTGACTGCTTGTATTAAAGGACAAAATTGTATTACAAATAATATATAAATGTATTTATAAATTATAAATTTGAATACAATAATTATTGTGTTGCTAAGTAAATCATCAAATTGTTTATGGAAAGCATCATCAATGCACCGTGATGCACAGAGATATCGAATTGAACCGAATCGATGGCATGATTATCGTAACCGAACCGAACTGTGAGACATGTGTTCAACTGTGAGACCAGGTTCACACCCCTAATATATATATTTGCCCATTCCTTATTGCAGTATGCAGAGGAATGAGTATGTCTATCTATCTGTCTATCTGTCTATCTATCTATCTATCTATCTATCTATCTATCTATCTATATATATAATTATTTATTTATTTTTATTTACAGATAATATTGCATAAATATATATAAACATTTAGAACATTGATGGCCTAGCCTATCAAAAATAAAAACATTATAATTTACATATTATTTAATAATTAAAGTTTACATTAATACGAATGTTTACCTACCAGAGGCCATGAAAAATACTTAATTGTTTTTGAAAATTAAAAAATAAAATAAAATAAAACACACAAAACAAATACAACAACAATTAAAATAAAATAATTATATATATATATATATATATATATATATATATATATATATATATATTATTTTTTTATTTATTTATTTATTTTTTTTGAACATTTAGAATAGTGACCTAGCCTATCAAAAATAAAAATAAAAACATTATTATTTTAAAGACATTATTTTATAAGTAATGTTTACATTAATACAAATGTTACCACTGAATAAGGTCATTGAGGTCACCAAATCTGGCTAAATAAAATACACATATTTACCTTCATCTTTATTCATCCACAGGCACAGCCAAAGGAGTGAAAAAACAGACACACACACAAAACTGAGCTGAACAAATGCAGTGAATCTAATGTAATAATTCAAAATCAAGTAAATCAAGGTCAAGTGTTACATTGAGTACTACTGTCTGATGTATGTGTTCAGTCATGATTGCACTTTAACAGTTACTGAGTGCAACAGGGCAGGTCAAAATCACAAGGCCAAGTGGTGATTGAGTTCTATGAAAAGCAGTAAAGTGCTTTAGTTAAGTTTGCGTCATTAAAATGGGAAAGATATCAATTCATACCACGTCTGTAGCTTTCATTCAGTTTCTTGGTGATCCACTGCATGGCCTTTGCAGAGATTTTTGTCCCGAAGTTACGGTCAAACGGAGAAGGAGCACCACCCTAATGAAAGATAAATATATAAATAATAAAAGATTGTATTAATGTATCATTTAATTTGAATATTATCTGCAATTTATCTTTATTGTTAGACACTTTAGTGCTATTTATTTTATAATAATATTTGTTTTCTCCATGATTTGTTGGACATTTTCAATAAATAGGAGTGTCACAATAAAGGACAACAAAACTAAACAGTTTTATAGTGTTTTTAAAAAAGTTAAATATGTGAAAAATTCAGTTTTTAAATAAATGTTTATAGATTTTGAGCTGCCACAATGAATTAGCGTGCAATAGAAAAGCGTATGTCTGCAACAGAACATTGATTGATTAGACTGCAGTTAAATGGTGCCTGTGGGCCTCTGTCGTGTTTGATTTATGATTTACAGTAAGTGCAGTACCTGCTGCATATGACCCAGTACGTTCTTCCTGCAGTCAAACACTCCCTTGCCTTCCTCAGTATAGAGCTGATAAATGAAGTCTGTGGTGTAGTTTTCATTGCTGTTCTCGTTCCTGAATGAACACAAGAGAGGATGGGTGAGAAGAGTCTGATGAACACCTGAGGCTCTGATCACACCTGAATGACCTGATGAAGACCATGTAGGTTGAAACGTTGTCCAATTAAATTGGTCTTTTGATAGCTAAAGCGGCATTGTGTCGGTGTTTGGCTTAATCAAGGACCTGCCTTTAAGATTTTTCTAGATGCGCGCACACTGATGCTTTTCTGATCACACCTCTCAATCACACTCAGACAAAACACTCTAATCTGAGCTCAGAAATAAAACATCTGCGAATATACACACTTACTGTGCTGCATGACAGACACAAATAGACACAGACAGACAGACATACATACATATAGGGTGATATATATATATATATATATGTATATGTAGGGTGCACTCTAGGGTACTACAAGGCTCCCTTACTTTTTAGCTTGTATATGATTCCGCTAGGTGATATTTAAAACATCATTTAAAACACAGAGGTAGTTTTCCAAGTTATGCCGATATTACTTATTTCTTCAATTGAAAGAGATAAAAAATGAGTACAATTATTAATATTAAATGTTAACAAATACAGTTTGTTTGACATAGATAGATAGATAGATAGATAGATAGATAGATAGATAGATAGATAGATAGATAGATAGATAGATAGATAGATAGATAGACATAGAGAGACAGACAGGTAGACAGACACATATAGAGACAGACAGATATACATGTTATTATCAGATATATTATATCTTATGACCAATAGTGTCAGTAAATGAAGAGGCATCTTATCGATCAAGGGTGCTCTCTGGGGTACAACAAGGCTCAGTCCTCAGCCGCTTACCCTTTACCATATATTTATGTTTCCGCTAGGTGATATCATTTAAGACATGGAGATAGTTTCCACTGTTGTGCCTATGATATGTATTTCTTCAATTGGCAATTTAAATTATTCCAATTATTAATATAATAAATATGATGAATAATGAAAATAAACTCTGTGGCCAGACAGCAAGTGCCATGAATCAGCCTGAAAGAGACTAGGTGTCTCACGTTATCAGCACACTGTTATCAGGATAGTTCGACTAGATTCACAACTATAGAATTGCAGATGTTAGTCACCTACAGTACAGTACCGCAAATGTTTAGAAGGGAATTTAGAAAAAGGAAACTCATCCAAAAACAAATTTGAGCGTGTTCATTTAAACAAAATTATATTATGAGGGATATATATAGGATATTCTTTGCTCATATTTTTCAAGGGTGTCAATCTTAGTGGAAGGCACTAGACAGACAGACAGACATATAGACAGATAGACATATAGACAGACAGACAGACAGACAGACAGACAGACAGATAGATAGATAGATAGATAGATAGATAGATAGATTGATGGACAAAATAGATAGATAGATAGATAGATAGATAGACAGACAGACAGACAGACAGACAGACAGACAGACAGACAGACAGACAGACAGACAGACAGACAGACAGACAGAATAGATAGATGGATGGATAGATTAATTGATGGACAGAATAGATAGATGGACAGAATAGATATATAGATAGACAGACAGACAGACAGACAGACAGATAGATAGAAAGACAGACAAACAGAGATAGATAGATAGATAGATAGATAGAGAGATAGATAGATAGATAGATAGATAGATAGATAGATAGATAGATAGATAGATAGATAGATAGATGGATGGATGGACAGAATGATTGATGGACAGAATAGATAGATGGACAGAATAAATATATAGATAGATAGATAGATAGATAAATAGACAGAGAGACAGATAGATAGATA
>CAIGQW010055747.1:613453-630143 GCA_903798125.1 Danio choprae | reverse complement strand
TGTGTGTGTGTGTGTGTGTGTGTGTGTGTGTGTGTGTGTTTAGAAGACATCTAACAGAGGTCCAAACATAGACGTCCTGCCTAAAACAAGGCTAAGTTTGGGAGGTTACGGAAAATTTAATAGATATCTAAAAAAAGAAGAAGAAAAACTGTCTGTAATCAAATAGACAGCAATGAATGCATGAATGAATACACACGTGAAGCCTGTGTAATTGTCTATCTGAGTGGGTTCACACTGACTAATCTGAACAAAAAAAAAATGTTTCCACAATTACAACTAAAACTATATAGTTCTTCATATATTCCATACAATTTTCCTTATTTTATGACTTTTTGGCTGATATAGAGACTGAGTATAACTCTGGGTTCTTATAAATTTTTCGAAGTCCAATTTAAGCACTTTCCAGATGTATTTTCCAACTATTCCAGCACTTTACAAGTTTGGCAAATCACATATGTACATAGATGTACATACTTCATGCTAAATGATACCCAATGCCATTTTTGTAGCATTATGTAGTATACTATAGTATAGTATTCCAAAGAAAAAAAAAGTGTGTTTGCCCAAAGCCCAACAATGAAATACTCCCATTTTCTCTATTAAATGTAATTTAATAATCTTAAATGTAAAAAAGTTCAAGCTCCAGAGTTTTAATTTTATGCAAAAGCGAATTTTATTTTATTTCAATAGTTAATTAATTGTACTACCCATTTAGTAACATATTATTATGAAAGGAACACAGCTACATTTTCAAGCTATTTATTCCAAATCTGAAAACACCAGAATAAATATCCAGCATTTTCAAGGATTTCCAGCCATGATAGCAGATTAATCGCATATTTTTATGATATCCTAGTACTTATTTACTTATTCGCAACTTCAAGTGTCTGTCTGCGATATTATTTATGTCTGTTATAAAAAATACAGTGTGACAAGATACTAAATAAAGTTTAAAAACTATTGTTAGATGTTTTTAAGCAAAGTATGAGCAACACTAATAGTGATGCTAAATTAATGTTGTTTTTAATACAATGTTTTCTGTATAAAAACACATAAAACTGAACTGGGAAATACAGGAAAATGTGCATTCATCACTATTAACTAATGCAATAATTCTGATATAAGTAAATTCAAGTTGTATTTGCATAGCACTTTTCACAATAATCATTGTTTCAAAGCAGCTTCACAAAAGGTGCACATTATTGCATTAGTATCAAATTCGGAAAAGTTAAGGTTATTAGTTACCATAACCTGATTAGTTACTAATAACTTTAATTATCTAGTAACTAATAGCTTTTCGCAGTTAAAGTTATTACATATAAACAGTTAACCTGCAGTTATATAGTGTATATAGGTGATGTCCACGTGTACATGTTCAATGTAGAGTATTTGATAGCCAGTACTGGTTATGCTCAGAGGTGATAGAAAGTGCCTTGCCAGAAAGTATGTGTGTGCGCGCGTGTGTGTACATTGTGGTGTGGTGTGTGTTTAGGCAAACCACACAGGACAAAGCCAGAGAGGGAGGGCAAACAGAGCTCAGAGAGGTCAAGGGTCAATGCAGGAGCTGGATCTGCTGTACCTCATGTACTTACATTCTTTACATGTTCTGAGGTAATGGGCTGGTTCTTACGATCAATCGCACCTTCAGCTACTATAATGATATTCAGCCTTTTCATTCCTGCCCGTTTCTACGAGGGTAAGAGACACGTCACAAACTGAGGATAAAAACAACGGGAGAGACTCAAATAGCTGGAGTTCAGGATGCAGAAGTGACCCAGGAAGGAAGTAAAGAGCGATTACTCAGCCAGATCTTCACTTGCTATACCAAAAGTTGAAGAGATAGTTCATTTAAAAACGAACATTTGCACTCTATTTGGTATTTACTCAGCCTCAGTTGGTTCCAAAGAGTTTCTTTATTCTGTTGAAAACAAAAGAGGATATTTTGAAGAAAGCTGAAAGCAGGTAATCCAAAGGAAGTCAATGGTTACAGGTTTACAGCTTTCTTCATTGTTTAAAATAACAGCAGAAAGAAAGTCAGATTTGGAACAAGTGAAGGGTGAGTAAATACTGACAAAATTATCAGTTTTGGGTGAACTATTCCTTTAAGCGTCTTTACCACTGACAGCAATTCACTTGTTTGCCATGTTTCTGTATTTTGGTTGAAGTAACCAATGAGGGTGACTGTTGATCAAAGACAACAAACAGTTCTACTGATGGTATTCAAGACCGACTCTCAACACCAGCACATTTTTACCGAATATATTGTGGCAGAATTAAACAGTTTGAGCGAATATTCCTGACAAGCAATTTGTGTTCATAGCCCTAGAAAGCATCATGGCAGCTCGTATGACTGTAGAGATTTGCGCTACAGGTATTTTACTGTGCTTTTCGTGTAATTTAAGGCTTACTATATCACTACATGTTATATACTAACTCACTCCTTGTTGCCTCCATGATTTCCAGGATTTAGTGTCTAATTTGTGGGCATCAGGAAGCCACTATGAATATGCGGGAGACTACTGGAGCTTGTCTGCCATTGGTTGAGATATATAAGTCAAGTTAGTTGTCCAATAGTAATTGTTGCTATACTTCTGGTCAGAAAGATGTTGTACAGTGACCCATGAAGATTACACTGTAAAAAAGTATTGCTGTCTATTTTTTGTTTTGTTTTTAGCTCAATCAACTTAACGTTTTTAGTCTTAAAATGTTAAGTTAAACTTTGTATAACTAAAATCATTTCGCCTGATCATTAAAATAAGTTAAAGTAGCATAAAACATTTGTTATCATGACTTTTTGTAGTATAATTTTTTAAGTGTAGGTCATTAAAGCTTGTGTCAGTGTTGCCAAGATGCTCTAATATTGGCCAATGTCTACAGTTTGGCATATTGTTGTTGTTCAATATCCCTGTGTGGTTGTTGCTGGTTAAAGTCACTGTACTGTTGGTCAGAATGTTTCTATACTGAGTATAATGCTGGTCAAGGTTGCTGGTCAATATATCCAAAAGGTTGTCCATATAATCTGTCCATAATCCATTCTCGATATCTTAAAACCAATAGAGTTTTGGTCAGGAAGTTGAACGTGCATTAAACAAGGTCATCAAGATACTTTTGGTAATGGTTGCCATTTCCATTCTGTTGGTCTACGAGTCAACATATTGCTTTTAAAAGACCGCAAAAGCTGAGATGTTGGTCAATACCAATGAATACTAATGAAATGACAACATTATTGGACAAAGAGTTGCATTGACTATGATCAGCAAGTCATTATACTTTCATCAACAGTGCAAAGCTGATGCAATTTTGTTTTCCATGTTGTCATCTGAATATTCCTGGCCAAGGTGTCAAATTTGCCATACTGTCACTGTTATGTAAGGTCACCAAGTGAACAAGGCTGTTCAATTGGTCAAGGACACCAAGTTGTTATATTGTTGTTCAGAATGTTGCTGTATTGTTATTCATGGTCACCAAGTCACTATATTTTTGACCAAGTTGCTGTATAGCACAATGCGGTAATGTACTGTATACCATTGTTCAAGATTGAAAGGTAACACTTTATTTTAACATGTCCTTGTAACGCATGTTCCTTGTACTTGCTAAAGAAATTACAATTAATTATGTGTAATTACATGTAACTAACCTAACTCGCATTTTAACCCTATCTATAATGTAAGTACATGTAATTAGGAATGTCAAAAGTATCAAGTTCGGTACCAATCGGTACTACAATTTAAAAAATGTAAATTTCCTGCTAACAATTGAGTGCACTTGGTGAACAGTGATGAAGTGTGGTGAACCGATGACCTTCACGGCTAATCACAGTCTGTTGAGCATGTGCACACAATAGCCAATCTGCAGTTTTTAAGTATCTGCTCAACAAATAAAATGTTAGTGGGAAATGGACGTTTTTGTAATTTTAGTAGCAATTGGTACTGAACTCGATACTTTTGACAACCCTATATGTAATTAGATAATTTTACTCAGTAGTTTGACCAATTAATTGTCTTTCAAGGTTTTTAAGTTGTATATTACATCTTGGTATATTGTATATAAGGTTCTTAAATGTTGTTGTTGATGAAGTTGTAAAGTCTGTTGGTCAGTAAGCTGATGTGTACTTCTAATCATGGTCACCACTTTTTTGTACTGGTACTTCTGTTTCACTTATATTTGTGTTGTTGTTTAAGATTATTGTTGAAGTCTATTATTCAGAAAGTTGTTGTTTTGTTGATCTAGGTCAGAAAGTCATAATTGTTTTTGTTAAATTGCAGTAAAACTGTTAAATTTCAGTAAAATTGGCCAATGTCATGCTTCATACTAGGTTTGGGCGATGTTGACCAATTTGGCATCATACGATGTCTAATGTGAAACATCACGATGGACGATAGAATTGTCGTCGTAGGCACCGGTGAATTAATTATTTATGAATAAATAATTAATTCATAACAAATTAATTATTTGTATCCTACCGTTTCAACTACCTGACCCGCCTGGTCTTTGTTTCCCCCATAACCAAATCATAAATAAATAAAGATAGGTTACACACAAATTACCACCTGTCAATCACTTTTTCCGCGGGACTCTAGCATGAATAGGCAGAGTGATCGGTGTCGTTATAATGGTGTCGACAAACTTGGTTGGTAAAAAAGGTGCACAACCAAACTGATGCTGTGACACGTTACCTGATAGATTCAAATGATAGAAGAGTCGTTAGAGACAAGATTAATTAAATATCACGTTTAACAACTATAGTGAGATGCGATCCAGCGGTACATCCTTGATAAATTGTCCGACATACACTGCTTTCTGGGGTTTTGTGCTCTAAGCACCCGCTGACTGCATGGAGCTCAGACGTGCGCATACGCTAGAGCACATGACAGTGTGTCTGTGTGTGTGTGTGTGTGTGTGGTCACGTGATGTGCGTTTTCAGCAGTAAAGTGTGGATGGAGATTTATTTAGAAATGCTAGATGAAACGGAAGTGTGGACGTGGATCGTTTTCATTCTAAAATGCCATTTTAAAATGAAGACGTTTTAGTGTAAACAGGGCCTAAGTGTGTGTCTTTCGCAATCGGGTTGCTGCTACGACGGGGGCGGGGCGGGGCGGAGGATTGCGATGCGGCTCAGCATCGTGTTGTCTATCGGCCATAGGCGATGGACGATGGCATCGTCTATCTACCCAACCCTACTTCATACCATTGATTGAGGTTGCTATATCACTAAGTTGTTATATTGTTTCCACAAATGTTGTTTTTTTGGTGGTGAATGGTTGAAGTTAACACATCACGTATGTTGATGAACTGTTAAAATCATTGTACATTTTGGTTAATGTGTCCAAGTAAGTACCTTTTTGCTCAAAGCCAGCAAGACTCTTAAACATTTACACTTTACCAAGGATCACAATGTCTTAAATTGGCAACTGTGTTCAAGTTGCATATTGATCTGTGTTCAAGTTGCATATTGCTGTCAGAGTGAAAGCCTTTTTTCAATGTGTATTGCATATGGTAAACTGTGCATGTTTATTTAGAATTTTATTGGAAATGGGCCACTCATTTTTGGTAGAACTCCAGATTTTTGCTCTCTCCCTTTGAAAACATTCAGTACTCACATCCTTGACTATACTAGAAGTAATAGCTTTTCCATGTCTGTCAATGGCTCCTTCAGCGACTATGATTATGTTCAACCTTGAACCTCTGGATCGAGTCTGAGGCAGCGGACACATTTGTTTCACAAACACATAAGCAAGTTACAGACAGAAGAGCATGTACACATAAACATTACATTTTAGGACTAAATGATTCAGACATCGCTGGGATATATACCTAATATAATCTACCAATGTGTACAACCAATGTAGTGATACTGTTACATTTCTTTACAAATGTGCAAGGAAGGCCACAATCAATCAATCACTAAATCAATCAATCAATCACACCTTTCTAGGGTGTCTCTATTAAATAACCATAAAAAGCTATAATCAGATAATGTTCTACTCTATCAAAATTCAAGCTTAACTGTAGTTAATGTACTTGAAATAATATCTCGTAGCTTGTCAGGATGGACTTTCAGATTCACTTCCCCAACATTGTGCACAACCACAAGATTACTTCAATGGTTCTGGAAATTTTCAAGGAGAAAAAAACAGTATAACTGGATGTACAGTATACATCACACGTATATGTGATGCATTAAGGGAGAAGAGGAGTATTTTAGTTTTACCGCAGAGAGTTTCTGACACATTTTCTCTTCCCAGCCATCCTCAGGGGGCATTTCGGGAATCAACACCCAGTCGGCTCCACATGCCAGGGCACTCACCAATGCCAGATAGCTTTATACATACAGATTAATATAAAAACAATGTCTGACTTGAAAGTAAACAGCATCATTTCACCATAAAGAGCAAAAAACATGCTATCAATATATGTTTTGAATTTGTCCAAACCAAAATAGCTGGAAATGACATGTAATTATCTTACCCACAATGCCTGCCCATCACCTCCAGCACGAATGTCCTCTGGTGACTGCAACAACAAATGTAAAATCAGTCCCCCAAAAAATCAGCATTTTCTTTTGCAAGAAGCATGCAGATTATGCAATCTGGATTATGTAACTTGTGAATTGTGAACAGCTGATGTACCTCTGAGCTGTTGTCATGATTGCATCCACCACCTCAATAATTCTGTGCAGGGCTGAGTCTGTTCCTATCGTCATGTCCGTGCCGCAGAAGTCATTGTCAATAGAGCCCACCATTCCCACAATGTGAAGAGCAGAGTATTTCTGAGCCGCCTCTTCATCAATTAGACCTACAATATATATATAGAAAAAACAGCATAAAAATAAAAATGGCTTCAGATTATATCAGTTTAAAGATTCCAGCACAAGGCAGAAACTCAAGGCTTGCGATCATGCATATTTTTCCCTCAGCTCGCGAATGCTTTGTTTTTAATTAATTTAAC
The DNA here is from genome assembly GCA_903798125.1 of Danio choprae. NCBI lineage: Eukaryota > Metazoa > Chordata > Actinopteri > Cypriniformes > Danionidae > Danio > Danio choprae. The sequence goes on along the minus strand of CAIGQW010055747.1, from coordinate 623,195 downwards.
GTTTTCATGCATTAGTCTAAAGTGAAAGTACACATTCTTTGAGGAATTGAACAATTTGAAATGACAGCAGCAAAAATGCGCTGTCCTCATTACAGTGGTCCCTCGCTATAACGCGGCCTCGCAGTTTCTCAGATTTTTTTTGTGTGTAATTTGACATGGGGTTTTTTTCTACAGTGCATTGTGCTCTGCATCCTGATTAGCACATTGTGGTCTGCAGCCTGATTGGCAATAGACCATCTCCCCCGTGCCGTGTCTCATGTACAGTACAGAATGCTTTCAGCTTGCCAAATTTATATAAATCTAGCGTGAGTTTGAAGTGCTGTACTGTATGTTTTCAAGGTTTCTCCCCAACAAACCCTATAATGTCGATGAGACATTCTGCACAGACAAAGGCACCTGTGGTAGCACACAAAAGGCAGAGGAAGATGCTAACCATTGCCCAAAAAGTTGGACTTCTGGACATGCTAAATGTAGAAGTTACGCGGCTGTAGGGCGCCATTACGGAGTAAATAAATCTTCCGTTCGTTACATAAAGAAGGAGGGAAATAACATAAGGACGACAGCAATAAGTTTCAACAAAGATGCAAAAAGGGTTGTAACTGTCGCCAACAAGACCATCGTAAGGATGGAATCTGCTTTAGCTTTGTGGATCAGTAACTGCAGGAAAAATGTTAATGCCTGTCTGAGAAAAATGTATAAAGTGTGTAGTGAGGGGTTTTACAGCCTTAAAACATCTATAATAATTGTAAAAAATAAAGCAGACTACTTTGTGGATTTCGCCTATAGCGGGTTTATTTTAGAACGTAACCCCCGTGATTAATGAGGGACCACTGAACCCGAAATGAAGACACTGACATTTCAAAAGACTGACATTAGTTTTTACATTTCAAAAGACCGACATAACTTTTTAAATACTGTAAACGGTAGATTATAAGGTTATGGATTTTATGCTGATGTATGGTGTATCTAAATTGTAGTTAAGTATTGCAATAGGTGATTTTTTTTTTACAATGTAAACAGGATCAAACAAGTTTGTGAACCGACCTACCCCTAATCATGAGATGACAGCCAATCACATCCAGCTTGGACCGCCACACAAAAAGGGACAAAAGTAGTTGTAGTGTAAAAAGATATACCTAAAGATTGATCATGAACCAGTGGGTGATTTACAACCGTGATAATAAGCTTTTCCTCCATTTTGACAGACTGTTATTCTCTCAGTGTTGCACGAACTAGATTGGCTAGCGTCTGCACCAGTATTGGCATGAAACGATCTGATTGGCTGAAGCCTGGCGTTTGAGAATTTAAAATTTTTTCAACTTCTGTTGCAAGCAACAGACCCAATGCGACTCGACGGATCCACAATTCAGTTTGGAAACGCTTGATGTCACTCCATTTAAAGTCAATGGGAAGCGTGAATGCCAACGTGTAATTTATGGATAGTTGACATGCCGTGTTTCAACGTCACACATAACAAAAATATATATATATATAATTAGTATTGTCAGCATTTAAAATACAGTAAATGGTTTTAACATTTCAATGTCTTCTGTGAACCGCTTGTTATAAAAACTGCTGTGTCACATTTTTGAGCCAAATCTCAAATCTGTCTTATGGTGTGATTGTCTCATGAATAGTTTATAAATAGCTCTTATAAATGAAAAAGACAATAATAAAAACATTTATAAATACCTCAGGCCAAATTTTTTGTACTAATATTTTACATTTTTAACTTTTTTGGAAAAGTTTACTGCCTATTTGTCAACTGCCCAGATACTACTCAACATTTTTACAATTCAAATAAAACTTGATATAAAACATGCTCGATAAACAAACATTCATGTGCACCTGCAGCTCATACCACGATAATTTTGGTCATTATGGCCTGCAGCTCATACCTTGCTGGACCAGCTCTGCCAGCAGGCCGCTCCACTCCTCTCTGAAGAGATTGGCCCCGGTCAAGCTGCCGTCTCCACCAATAACACACAAGTTGGTGATGCCTCTCTGTATTAGATTATGAGCAGCCTTCAGGCGACCCTCGTGAGTGCGGAAATCTTTGCATCGTGCGCTGCCAATAACTGTGCCACCCTGAAACACAATTATAGAAAATCTTAACCACAGCAAACATGAGTTTAATCTGTGTTTATTGAATGAATGGAGTAATTTCTCAGTACTCCTTGTGAAAACATGGGTGGTCAGCACAGTAGGGTATCTGAAAGGTTTCAGATCAAGGCTTTAAATCAAATGTTTTTTTTTTATCTGCACAAAGAATATGATTAATAGATGGGCATGGAAGGGTAATGTCTACAGTATCCCAACGTGACCATGGACCACAAAACCAGTCATATGTTTTTTGTTTTTTTTAAATGAATGATTTTAAAAATAATGATTTATATATCATCTGAAAGGTGAATAAATACGTTAGGATAGGACAATAATTGGCAAATACACAACTATTTGAAAATCTGTAATATGAATAAAAATAAATAAATAAATAAATATAAAATAGACAATTTTGAAAGTAACTTCATGAAACATGACCTTTACTTAATATTTTAACGATTTTTGACATTAAAAAAATTATAATTGACGCATTAAATGTATTTTTCGCCATTGCATATATATGCTAAAAATCATAATCATGATAATTTTGGTCATTATTGTAATCACGATTATTTAAAAAGTTTTGGAGATATGTACAGTATATATATATCCCCTTTTTCCCCCGGTTGTTAAAGTGTGTTCTAGGATTATTGGATTGCCTGTTAGATCTCGTTTATCCATATGTGATCAACAGACTCTTAGGTTAGCAAGCAAGATTATTAAGGACCACTCACACATTCTCCATTCGGCATTTGAGTTGCTCCCCTCTGGACGACGGTTTCGTTGTGCTGGGTGTAGAACTCAGAGAAGGAGAGCCACTTTTGTTCCTAAAGCTATTTTGCTTTTAAATTCCAAAAGTACTACACTCAAATTGTAACAATTTTCAGTACGCAGTTAGATATTTTTAATCAACATACTTGTTGTTATTTATTGTTGTTATTGTTATTTATTTACTTGTATATTGTGTTTGCGTGTTAATAATATTGTTTTCTTTTGGTGCTGCTCCATATGCCTTGAATTGCCCCTAGGGGATAAATAAAGGTTTTTGAATTGAATTGAATTGTAAATAAGATTCATAGTACACTTATACATGTCAAAGATCATTAAATTTCACAATTCTTAATACTGAAGCAGAATGATCAAACATTAGTACAAAAGTTCAAACATACAATAACAAAAGTTCTCACAATTATGGAAAGGAAATAAATGAAACAGAATAAAAATATACTAATGAAACAAATTAACTTTAAGCATCTTCACGTTAAGAATTAAACTTGATTTACTTATTAGAGCTACAAAAAGAGCACTGAATGATTCTGTCCTTGTCTTTTGCTATTTGTTGGATTAATAATGATAAAAACAGTCGGCAGCAGGAACATTGTGTACTGCCGCTTTAAGAGCCGCGCAGTTTCGTTTTTGTTTTTAATAAAATGTCTGTGTCAGTGTTCTGTCGTGTCATGTGCTTCTGTTGTCATCATGTGATCCCTTTGTCCTGTCTTTCCCGCCATCTTCAGTGTTAATTCATCCCACCTGTGTTCATCCCTGTGTCTCATCTGTGTCTCATCTCCTCATGTACTTATACCCCTCTGTCTGTGTCCTTCGTTGTCCGGTATTTTGTCTTGTCTCATCGTCATTGTCCCGTCTGCCTGTTCAGTGTATCATCCAGTTTGTAACCCGTAAGTGTCTGTTAATAAATCCATCTTTTGTTTAATTCCGTGTTCCTCTCATCATGTCTTCTCGCAACGAGGTGTTACAGTCTGATGATATTTATTTAAAGAAAATGATATGAAAATATATAAATGTGTATATTTTGCCTGTTTTCAACATATAATTTGTCCTTTAATTTAGCAGTTGGCTAAATGATGACGCGAATTAATTCACTGACAACATAAAATCAACAGAAGAAAGAAACTGATAGCCAACTTTATCTCCACGTGAAGGTGAATAAATAATAAGTTGATTTTCATTCTTGGGTGAACCAACCTTTTAAAGCATAGGTCTCAAACTCGATTCCTGGAGGGCCGAAGCTCTGCACAGTTTTGCTTCGACCCTAATCAAACACAACTGATCCAACTAATCAAGGTGCTCAAGACCACTAGAGACTATTAAGCAGGTGTGAGCTGGAGGTGGTTGGAGCTAAACTCTCCAGAGCTGTGGCCCTCCAGGAATTGAGTTTGAGTCCATTGCAAAAGTAAACAGTCATAATTCATCAACAGCAGACCATAAGCGATGTCACTGACTGCAGAGCCTGCAGAATACACGACCATTTTAAACATGCATTATTCAGATTTAACTGAATCGCAACCTTTTAAAGTGTAATCAATCACATTAAATGATTCCTGTCTTTCTCTCCTCAAATTTCATAATTATAATATTTAATATACCACTTAAGGTATTTAACACTTATTTATGGCTTTAAATTTGATAAAACTGAAGCTAAACCATCTTACAGACCCATGGGGGAACGGTAACATAGTAACCAGTGCATAGTAACCAATCCCCTTGAAGGTAGGATTAGTGGTATGTAAGAGTGTTTTCTATCACACACACCACTTGCAGCATGCTGGACACATTCTCCCACGTCGCCTCTTTTATGTTGTCGCCTCCATCCACCATACCCTGATAACCCTGTAAAACACAAACATACAATCAAAAACTCACCCTTCTATCCTTCAATGACCTCTCAGTTACCAGAAATATGAGCCAGCTTACTGATATTGACAGACAATGTTCTGGCTTGGCAAAGACATAGTTGTGTGTTTACAAAATGTCTCTACTCGGCACAGACGTGGTATTCGAGTTGAAGTGTCTCACTTCTGCATCATTAGCAGACCCAGCAAACGCTTGCCTTAGCAAATGCCACAGACAAATACTAAAATGGCACGCTTCACTTTCATTTTCCTCAGGAGAAGATGTACGTGGGGGTTTCTTCGCTGAAGCTGTTGCATAAGAGCACAGCAGGCCAAAAAATATGCAGCCTATTAAATCCAGACATCTCAGGGTGCGCTAAGATGCTATTAGATGCTAATGGAAAAATTGTGTTTATGTGAGGCCAGATATTCGAGTCTTTAATTTAAACCCTTGTGGAAACTGTTCAGCCATGCCAACAGCACAAAAATAAATTTGTATTATTTACATAATATGGCTTGCTTTATTTAAAAGGTAGTGTGTATTCATACCTCTTTAAGGAGACCTATTCTTTACAAGATGTCAAATAATTCTCTGATGTCCCTAGAGTGTGTGTGTGTGTGTGTGTGTGACGTTTCAGCTTAAAATACAGAACAAATTATGTTTTATAACTCTTTTAGGCTTTGAACGACCCTAATTGTGCCATTTTGGTGACTGTCACTTTAAATTCAAATAAGATTTCAAAATAGGGAGGAGCTACAAATGCAGATGTGTCAGCATAGTGGCGGATTCAAAAACAAGACTAACATCCTATGCTAATGAGGGAGAGATCATCACTAATGGGCGGGGCTTTCCCCCTCTGATCACATTTACAACAGGAGAATGTCAATAAAACTGCTTCTGCAGACAAAGTGTGATTATAAAAAATAAAATTAATACGTTTTTACCATTAGAAGCTGGTTATAGTAACACACTGTTTGTGTTTAAACCCCTTAAAAAGTGTTTTTTTTCCATAATAGGTCCCCTTTAAATAGTAACATTTCTTATATTATAAATAAATGATATGCTATTCAGAAAGAGTGAGCGACATCACTGAGAGCTATTGGGCCAGTATATGTTCTACAGCACTGTCATAGTGCCTAGTTTGTCTAATGAATGTTTACTATAAGTATACACAGTATGTAAGGACATCATTTGGAATAAGAGACTGACCTCGTGAACGAAGTAGACTTTGGCTCCTACATAAATTCCCATACGGACAACAGCCCGAACAGCAGCATTCATCCCTGGATGCAGAGAAACATCAGACAAAAAATGTTTAATTAGAAACATATCAAACGCACAACACTATAAGAACAAAAGTAGGCTATACTGTATGTTGGTAACATTATTGAAATGTTATTTTACAGCAAATCTTAAAAAACCTGCAGGCTGCTCTGATTTCTATTACATTTTGATTTAACCAAGCATTGGCATTATCGGGTTTGATTTAATATGCTAAATGTGCGTACTGAAAGCCATACTGGTGTTCCTAGGCAACACAATACAACAGTGACTGTGAATGATGAGTAAGAGAGAACCAGTGTGAAACAGCAGAACAGCTCGATCCCTTAAAAACACACAGTTTCAGTATAAATATTAGCTGATCAGATGTCCGCACCCCTGTTAAACGGATAAAAAATAGAAAGAAATGAAAAAAATAATTCATCATCTATTTTTTTTTCATGGAGACAAACTGATTTTGATACTTTTATCCATTTAATCTCACATGAAACAATACTATAGTCATTTACACTAAATACTAGTGTTTTTGAACCATACTGTAAAATGTATTATACTGTATATATTATCATTTTAACAACTTTGCTAATGAATGCTACATCATACTGTAATATTAATTATAGTTAACTGATAAACTGCAATAAACACTGTAGAATCTATTCAGTTTTTACTACAGTAAACTGTGGTGTATTGTAGTATGCTATACCCTATAGTAGTACTGAACAATATATCGTTTGAGCAGCAATATCGAATATTCATTCATTCATTTTCCTTCGGCTTAGTCGCTTTATTCATCAGGGGGCGCCACAGCGGAATGAACCGCCAACTTATCCAGCATATGTTTTACACAGCGGATGCCCTTCCAGCTGCAACCCAGTACTGGGAAACATCCATACACACTCATCCACACACATACAGTACGACCAATTTAGTTTACCCAATTCACCTATAGCGCATGTCTTTGGAGTGTGGGGGAAACCGGAGCACCCGGAGGAAACCCACGCCAACACGGGGAGAACATGCAAACTCCACACAGAAATGCCAACTGACCCAGCCGGGGCTAACAGTGACAGTGCTAACCACTGAGCCACCATGTCGCCCCAGATAAAGATATTATTATTTTTTTCATTAATATACATGATGACCATGTTATTTTACATTTGATTGATTGTTCAATTTCTGTACTTGAATACTGTAACACTCCCCAGAAAAACATAAAGCACTGGTTATTTAACTTTTATTTTTGTCGTATTTATATTGTAATTTATTATATTTTATGTGGATGCACTGCATGCAGTATGAAAAGACGTGATCATCCCAGTTGGTCTAAATTAATGAGATCTCTCCAAACGACGCTATTCCAAACATCTGGTGAAATTACATTCATATCGTCATATTACTGTATGTCAGATTTGACCAATATCGTGCAGCCCTACCCTATAGTTGTAGAAAACTTGGCACAGTATTGGATAATTTGTTTATATTACTACTATAGTAGTTGTTGTATTACCACAAACTTTACTATAGCATGCATGGTTTTTAAGTATTTAAGTAACAATCATATATTTTTTTCCTGTTGGATTTTAAGAAGCTAAAGTTGCACAAACAAACAAACAAACAAACAAACTAAATCTCAACATTTGGGAAGTAAAACTCAAAAGATGCCCATGCAAAAAAGAAACAAAGTATATTGAGTTGAGACTTTAACTGTGTGGAGTAAACAATGTATAAAAGTCCCCTGCAGTCATACAGTATATAGGTTTATGTGACAAATTAACTCATTTTCATGTTGTTAGTCACTTATAATATATGACTCTTGTTAAGCTTGCAGTGTAGTTTTGCCTTTATAACTTGATTTATAAGTTCATTATACTGTAACTGTTTTTGGATGTGATTTCAGACATTTAGCTAATCTGATAACACGAATAAGCTAGTGCTTGACTAATAATTGTCTGCCTTGTTTGGTCATTCATTCATTAATTTTCCTTCGGCTTAGTCTATTATTTATCAGGGGTTGCCATAGCGGAATGAACCGCCAACTATTCTGGCATATGTTTTACGCAACGGATGCCCTTCCAGCCGCAACCCAGTACTGGGAAACACCCATACTCGCTTGCATTCACACACACACACTCATACCCTACGGCCAATTTTGTTTACCCAATTCACCTATAGCGAATGTGTTTGGACTGTGGGGGAAACCGAAGCACCCGGAGGAAACCCACGCCAACAGGGGGAGAACATGCAAACTCCACACAGAAATGCCAACAGGCCCAGCCAGGACTCAAACCAGCGACCTTTTTGCTGTGAGGCGACAGTGCTAACCACTGAGCCACCGTGCCAACCTTGACTTGTCTGGTAAAACATTGAGTTTTACATAGAAATGACCATATCCAATCTTTATTCGTATTCTTTTTATGGCATATTTTGCGTTTTGTGTGAGAAACGATCTTTAGGAAGTTAGATTCCTCCAACAATTTAAGTCAATTTAAATTTTGGTATTTTTTTTCCCACGTTTATCTTTGTTTTGCAGCCAAAATGTTAATTCTGATGTGGGTCACATTCAAATCAGTGACAAAAGGTGTCAGTGTCACCAGTTAGTCTGTCACTGTCTAACCAAAACAAAAATGCAGGCCTGCTATTGGTGTTCAGCAGCTGCTCTAAAGTGTTAATAAATGAATTCAGCTATAACACGAACGTGCAGGTATACATCAAGTCACTGAACTGACTAATATTGCATGCAAGTTGCATCAGATCCGAGTGACAACAGAATGACACATTTAGTCTATGGTGACTCATTTACTACTATCAAATGTGGATTTTCCACATAGTAATCTGCAGTACAAAACCAGGACATTTGCATTTCTCACATTGACCTTTGTAACGAGCTGTTTTTAATGTCTAACAATCAATGGAAGTGAATGAGACTGGATGTCTTGAGTTAAGTCTGTTGTGAAAAAGAAGTTCACTTAAGCATCCGTTTAAAAGGAGTTTTGTAAATAGTATCCTTTATAATGTACTAAATCTAGTGTTTTCAGACACTTACTGCATGTTAAATGTGATAAAAATGAAATATATTGTAGAATACATTTATATTCATTTGCATTATATTCAGGGTGCGAATTACAGGGGGGTTTGGGGGGGTCTGACCCCCATAATTAATGCTTGATTCCCCCTGAAGAACATCAAAACAAGACGTATGGAGGGGTCTGCCCTTTAAGAAATAGTTTGCTCTGATCTGTATCTTAAATAATATTAATAATTAAAATAATAGATAACGTAAATATACATTTGACAAACCCCTATAATGGTTCATAGCATTGCGAATGCATGTTTGCGCCAAAATATTAATTTAGTGGTTTGAATCCGGCAAATCTAGAGCACCAACAGACAGCGTAAGTGTTCACTAAACATGTTTCTTGTAAAATAGGCATTTGTACTGTAGGTGTCCATAAAACTAGATGCATAGTTTGTATTTTATTATACACTGGCTCGCACATGAAAGTTAAACAGTAAAATAAAATATATGTCCAGTCTTTCATAGTCATCCATTAATAGGTGCAGGAATGCAAACCTGTCACCATTTATTTCATATCACAAATGTCATTGAGATCCACTTAATATCCCTCAAAACTGAAACAAAAGTTTGATTAATAAATTAGATGTTATTGAATTAAATATGTAACTTTGGTTCACTGAGGCATATTACCAAACATAACCAAAAACATAA
>CAIGQW010055747.1:589911-603391 GCA_903798125.1 Danio choprae | reverse complement strand
TCTATCTATCTATCTATCTATCTATCTATCTATCTATCTATCTATCTTTCTATCTATCTATCTATCTATCTATCTTTGCTCTTTTGCTCGGTAACTCACTTTGTACGATGTTGTACTTTGAGTCTGGTGAAGCACGGTCAACAAAAGAGATAAAAACAATATAGTATCAAGTAAAAACTATGTGGAAAATGAGTAAATTGTGCATCTTTATTTTCACTCTACTGTATCATGAGACTGAACTTTTTAGTAAAACTTTATAATCATTTATGAATCATTCATCAAGAATTAGCAAATAGTTAATTCATCATTTTGTTATGCATTAACTCTACATTAATAGACATTAATAGTTAGTAAGCAGTTTATAAATACAGGTACAGGTGCTGTATTCTTGACTTGTAAGCATGTGTGTAATGTCCTTATGGTTGTATTTTCATATTTTGTTGATTGATTTTTCATCACTAAATTAATAATGCATTATTTGCGAAGCAGTTATTTAGGAATAGTTGGTGGTTTTTAAGATCATTATGAATGCGTAAGTTAATGATCAATAAACTATTCACTATAACATCTATATATCTTATTATTCAGACATTGAGTAATTGATAAAAATTGCTTTATTAACACAACGTCATGCAGTTTTGTGACCTAACTGATGCTGAGGACAATGTATACTTTACAAATCTATTATAAATGACAATTAAAGGCTCAGTTATATCCTAAACAGGAAATTACCAAGGTTTTTTTAGAGGTGTAGTTGAAACGTATGCAACTATTTGCCTGGAAATAATCCAAGGTGATGCTCTGATCCAGTGCTTTATTATTGGGAAATAAAACTGAAACCAGTTGAGAAGAAAAAGCTCCTAAACACTATACGGAATAAAGCATCACTATACGGAATAAAGCCTGTCTCGACATGCGCCACACAGCACCTTTCCTTGAAACCATGATAAAGTACGTTATCTTTTCATTCATCTACAGCAGTGATGTAATGTTGCCAGCAAAATGTCACTTAGCAATTTTTTTTTAAATGTGGAAAGTACTTGTCATGATACTGCAATCATGTTTACATTAGCAACTATATACATAGTAACTATTACCCTACACTTTAAAAAATTTAATGACAAAATAACAAATATTTTAATGTTGCTTGTTTTAATGAGTTCAGGTTTTTCAGTTACACAAAACTTAACCCTCATGTACTGTTGGGGATGTTTTCATCCACTCTGGGGTGATTTTGAGTCTTAATTTGGCAATAACTTTCTCTGTGTTTCAGCAAGCAGAATGATTTTTGGTGACAAATCTTATTTTGACACATATTTTGAGAAAATCCTTTGTATTTAAAAAAACAATACTCAACAATACACTATACACAAATTGTAAAAATGCACCAGATAAATATTTTTTCACGTTTGTTTGCATAAATCTGTTAATCAACCTCAGTCCTGATCAAAACTACTAAATTGCTTAGAAAAATTGCAGGATTTTAACTCTTTAATTGCCAAATTCATAAATGATGTCACTGATTTGGTGAAAAAAAAACACACAAAATGACGTATTTTCAATATAAAAAGTAATTGTGGACTGGATTTTTTGTTCCTTTTCTCACAGTCTTGGACATGTGAATGGTTAGTAACAACACTGGCTTTGATGCTTTGTTAGAGTAAACATTTTTCTTCCTAATTTACTGTTGGTGGCTGTTTTTGCCCCATTATAACCACATTTGATGGTGCATAAATACACAGTCAAGTGTAAGTGCGGAAAGGTCAGTATCACACACTTACAGACACACATACACACACTTCAATTTGCTTCTATATTCCATAAAAAATCCAGAAACTAAGCTTTTTTGCACAGGCCTATCTAAAGGGTTAATGCTGCCAACTAATGATCAACAGTAAAAATTACTAATTTTACCTCTTTCCAACAGGGAAAACCAGCAACAATCAAAAATGCATGATTATATGGTGTCATAGTTTTGCAATCAAAAAAATGTGGTTATAATGGAAGTCAATGGGGCAAAAACAGCCACCAACAGTAAATTAGGGAGAAAAGTTTTTACTCTTAACAAAGCATCAAAGCCAGTGTTGTTATTAGTAACAACACTGGCTTTGATGCTTTGTTAAGAGTAAAATGATTAGTCATTCACTTGTCCAAGACTGTGATAAAAGGAACAAACAATCCAGTCCACAATTACTTTTTATATTGAAAATACGTCATTTTGTGTGTGTTTTTCACCAAATCAGTGACATCATTTGTGAACTTGGCAATTAAAGAGTTGAAATCCGTTTCGACCAGTACTGAGGTTGATTAACAGATTTATGCAAATAAAAAAATTTAAATATTTATCTGATGCGTTTTTACAGCAGTTTAATTCAGTGGATGTTTTCATCCTGAACATAACAAAAGGGTAAACTCAAAAAAAGATTTGGTGCTGCTTGTTCAAACTACTTATTTAAAATGAGTTGAAACAACACAAATCTTGTGTGTTTATTTGGGACAACTTAATTGTTTTATGTTTAATCCACTTCAAGTTATTAAAACTATTTTGTTAACTTAATCATTTTGTGTTGGGACAACATGATGTAACTGTGTGGAACCCAGCATTTTTTACAGTGTAGTACATTTGAACAGTGCACAAGGGTTAATATTTTTAGTCAGTTTGATCAATGTAAGTTGAGATGACTAGAAAAGTTGATTTGATTCAACAAAAAAAATGAAGGCAACAATAATTTTAGGACAGTGTACACTTAAAAAAAATGGTTACATCTAAAATAACTGGTTTTGCTCAAGTGAATCAAAGTAAAGGCATTCATTTATTCCAACACAATTGATTTTATTTTGGGCGACACGGTGACTCACAGCAAGAAGGTCGCTGGTTCGAGTCCCGGCTGGGTCAGTTGGCATTTCTGTGTGGAGTTTGCATGTTCTCCCCGTGTTGCCGTGGGTTTCCCCCACAGTTCAATAGAATAGAATAAACTAAATTGACTGTAGTGTATATGTGTGGATTAGTGTGTATAGATGTTTCTCAGTACTGGGTTGCAGCTGGAATAAGGATAAGTGGATAAGTTAGCAGTTCATTCCGCTGTGACGACCCCTGATGAATAAAGAGACTAAGCCAAAGGAAAATGAATAAGTTAGTGATTTTATGTTTTAAATCTGGTGAAAAGTGCAAGTAAAATGCAGGTTAAAAACACTTGCAGCTGCATTTTCCACAAGCGAATCGTTAAAAGCTTTAGCCGTCTGCAAATCTGATCGGAAATCATTATCTGACTGACAGCCTGACTGTATTGATCCTTAGCTGCTGTGTGATTGGTCAGGATAACAGTGTTGTCATTGGTCACAGGCTATTGATTTATTTGGAAGAGGTTTGAAAGATTAGAAATCCGTGAATATGTGTCCCTTTCCCTGCTTTAGAAATGGTTAAGTTTTTTATTAAGTTTAAAATTAACATTTTTTTCATGGTAATCTGTTGCAAATTATCTTTAATTATTTTAATAAGTTACAACAAGCATGAGCAGCACGGTGGCGCAGTGGGTAGCACAATTGCCTCACAGCAAGAAGGGTACTGTGTAAAACATATGCTGGAATAATTGATGGTTCATTTCGCTGTGGCAACCTCTGATATAGAGATTAAGCCAAAGGAAAATTAATTATGCAGAAAATATGCTACACAGTATAAAACTGTCAATTGATTATTTTATTGCACCTGCTATAATCTCCATAAACTGTTTATTATTGTTCAGAATGTTTCATTAAAGGGATAGTTCACACAGAAATTTAAATTCTGTCATCAGTTACTCTCGCTTTACTTGTTTTAAACATTTTATAAGTTTCTTTCTTATGTTGAACAAAAGAGAAGATATTTTGATAGCTAAAAACCTGTAACCATTGGCTTCCATTGTATTTGTTTTTCCTACTATAGAAGTCGATAGTTACAGGTGTTCATCTTTCTTCAAAATATCTTCTCTTTTGTTTAACAGGAGAAATGAACTCATTAAGGTTTGAAACCCCCTTTAAGGGAACCAAAAATGGTTATTACCAGACACTTTCTTACAATCACTCCATATATCTGGGGGTGGGGAGGACAACAACTACAACAACAACATTGTGCATTTATGAAGTGTGCTTCACACAGGTGAGTGGGCTTGACAAACCACCTGTAGAAACACTCCATTTAAAAACATACACAGTACTCAAATGTGATTCCCATATGTTTGCTATATAGAACTCCACATCTCAAAACTAATGTTTGGAATGGAATGAAGTAAACCTTTTTTTAAAGGTCTGTTAGCTTATTTTAGAGCTTTAAATCATTTCCCATTATGAATCAAGACCCCCATAAGTGGGCCATGTGTGTGTTATTGTTATTTTCACATATATACAGTTGAATTATTCGCCCTCCTGTGATTTTCTTTTCCTTTTTTTCTTTTATAAATATTTCCTGAATGATGTTGAACAGAGCAATTTTTCAAAGTATTTCCTAAAATATTTCTTCTTCTGGAGAAAGTCTCATTTGTTTCACTTCGGCTAGAGTAAAAGCAGTTTTTTATTTTATTTTTTTAAATGATTTCAAGGTCAATATAATTAAGCAGTATTTATTTTTTCGGTTGTCTACAGAACAAACCATGATTTGCCTAATTACCCTAACTTGCCTAATTAACCTAGTTAAGCCTTTAAATGTCACTTTAAGCTGAATACTAGTATCTTGAAAAATATCTAGTCAAATATTATGTGCTGTCATCATGGCAAAGAGAAAAGAAATCAGTTATTAGAAATTAGTTGGCAAGGTAAGGCAAGGCAAGTTTATTTATATAGCACATTTCATACACAGTGGCAATTCAAAGTGCACTTTCTGGTAAAACTATTATGTTTAGAAATGTGTTGAAAAGAGTCAGCTTTCCGTTAAACAGAAATTGGTAAAGAAAAATGTGCAGGAAAGCTAAGAATTCTGACTTAAACTGTATATATAACTATATTTAATGTATGCTTTTACATCACTACATTCTCAGAATGCACAACATTGCATCAAATTGTTTAATATTTGCAATAATAGCAATATGATATATTGTATGCTTTTAGCAACACACAGCCTCTGTGCGGTATCAGTTACAGATCGCAGCAGTGCATAGGAATGCTAAACAATCCTTCATGCACAGAGGTGACGTCGTTTTTTTCGGGAAAGATTGACAATGTAAATCTGAAAACCTGTTGGAGCGGTAAAACACAATGTCGGAAAGATGTCAAAAACAAGTCAATCAAAAACATAATTGCCCACATTGGTTTCTGTGCAGAACATTCGTAATAGTGTATTCAATAGAAATACAGGAAACTTGAGTAAGTTGAGTTTATAGGTTTCTCAGAAATGCAAATGCTTTATTTACAATAATTACGCCTGTGTTTTGTCATGGCTTAGATATATGGTGTGATCTATAAAAATGCACTTATAGACATCTGAGCCTGCTAAAATAAAAAATACGTAATTAAAAATGTTAATTATTACTTTTATATGAGCATAAAAATCATCGGCACGGTGGCTCATTGGTTAGCACTGTCGTCTCACAGCAAGAAGGTAGCTGGTTCGAGTCCTGGCTGGGCCAGTTGGCATTTCTGTGTGGAGTTTACATGTTCTCCCCGTGTTGCCTTGGGGTTCCTCCAGGTGCTCCGGTTTCCCCCACAGTCCAAACACATGCGCTATAGGTGAATTAGATTAACTAAATTGGCCGTATTGTATGTGTGTGTGAGAAGGAGTGTGTATGTGTGTTTCCGAGTACTGGGTTGCAGCTGGAGGGCATCCGCTGCGTAAAACATATGCTGAATAGTTGGTGGTTCATTCCGCTGTGGCGACCTCTGAAATAGAGACTAAAGGCTTGCTTATACTTCTGTGTCGAGTGATCGATGTGACCCACCACACCTGCCTTGCGTGTAACCATGCATTTATACTTCTGCGCACTGTTTGTGTTGCTCTGCAAAACACTTCCACAACGATAGCTGGCAGTCGGTGTTTATGTTTCTCTGCGTCAAGTTTCTTCGAGGGTGTTTTGTTTTTTCTGAACGCTACCTTAATGTACAAGTAGCTAAAACTCATTAATTCAGAGGCAGGAACGGGAGGACGTGCAACAACTTTCATAAGTGTGGTTTAGTTATAAACTAATTTCGAGAGGATCACGTGATTAGGATTGAACGCAGCTGGCATCGCATCAGCTCCGCTTATTGCACCAATCAGACACACTATAAATAACCAGAGTTTTTCACTCTAGACATCTTCGTCTTGAAGAATCCCCCCTTCCACCCCTACTCCTTCCCTTCTTCTAACTGGGCGGCACGGCGGCCCAGTGACTAGCACTGTTGCCTCACAGCAAGAACACCACCGACTTTCCCCTCGCTGGGCCGGTTGGCGTTTCTGTGCGGAGTTTGTATGTTCTCCCCGTGCTCGCGTGGGTTTTCCCCGGGCTTCCCGGTTTCCTCCCACCGTCCAAAGACATTCACCATAAGTAAATTGACTTCTCAAAAATAACATCTTAAGACATATCTCAAGAACGTTCACAGCAGGGGAGTTCTCGAGACCTACCTGAGCTCAAACTCCCCTCTCGCCCTCAAACGGGAGGGAGCCCCGGGCTCAAGGATATTCTGAGCTCAGGGCTCTCTCCCGGGACAGCATGCCAAATACGCTTATTTTTCAATTATCAGCTAAGTGTGAACTCTTGAAATAATCATAAGGTAAACACAACACAAAAGTTTCCATCTGAAGCTCCTCCACAGGACTCGACACTTGTAAACACTCACTTCATCTGGCTGGCGGCTATCAGCACCGCCACACTTGTCACAGCTACCAAGCCGACCAATCACAAAGCTTGC
The DNA here is from genome assembly GCA_903798125.1 of Danio choprae. NCBI lineage: Eukaryota > Metazoa > Chordata > Actinopteri > Cypriniformes > Danionidae > Danio > Danio choprae. Next base: position 596,536 of record CAIGQW010055747.1, on the reverse strand, counting down.
ACTACGCGTCGTTGAGAGGTGTGCATCAGCCACAGCGAGGGCTATGCGCATGCGTTTGACGCAGAAGTATAAATCAGCCTTAAGCTGAAGGAAAATCAACGAGCATAAAAATAAGTGTGAACTTCATCAATCAAGCAAAATTATTTAAAAAAACGCACCTTTTTACATGTAAATGTTATGTATTATATTCAATGAGACCAGGCTGAATTTGAAATGTATTTATGTATTATTTAATATTTTCAGTCTTTAGTTTGAAGTTATTTGTATATATTAAATATGTGCTATTTTTCACACTAGGATTTTATTTGGAGTTTTTGACACACTGCTTGCACTAAAACCTTTTTACCACACCAATATACAAAATATAGCTTTGTTTCTTCTTCTTTTTCTCAGTTTTGTTGCGTATTTTGTTGACACACACATACAGGTAAAGTCAAAACTACTAAGCCTCATGCGAAATTTTAATAATTCAAAAAAATGTTTCCCTGGTTCTGTTTAACAATGAGGAGAATCTTCATTTCTAAACATAATAGTTTTTGTGACACATTTCTAATAGCTGATTTCTTTTGTCTTTGGCTGGTTGCCAGTACATCATATTTAACTAGATATTTAGCAAGATACTAAAGTGTTTAAAGTGCCTTTTAAAGCGTAATTAGTTTAACAATTTAAGGTAATTAGACAAGTTATTATACAACAGTGATTTGTTCTGTAGCTAATAAAAATATATTGTAAGGGGGCTAATAATATTGACCTTAAAAATTCATTTTTAATAATAATAAAGAATAAATACGACTTTCTAGATATTATAGGAAATACTGTTAAACTTGAGAAATATTTGAAAAAGAGAATTATATATATATATATATATATAAAATCGTTTCTTTCCTTTTTCTGTTTCACATTCCAATTCCAGTGAAACAGCATTTACAAGGATAATTCTTTTTGACAGTTGCCTTGCTCCAGGCATTAGTCATAATAGGGGCATCCCAGAACATTTTAGCTTTGGTTCAACTTCCGGGGTTTCCAACATTCCAACATTGATTGATGTTGAACCCACAACCTTCAGATTGCTAGCCTTCAATATGTTAATTAACAGTTACAGTGTATAATGTTTTCGACTATATTAACAAACTAGCTTTAGTTCTATACACCTCATCTGAATCTTAAATGTTGCTTTATACATACATACATACATACATACATACATACATACATACACACAAATACATTGAATTTTTTATGTGCAAACAAATATTATGGGTTCAGTTGCAAGGAACACAGACATTGGTGTGTAAGTCTTGAAGCAGTTGAAGGATGGAAAGCAGAAAGCAGTTGAAGGATGGCGTGTTTAAATCAATTATTTATCTGACTCCTTTGTAATTAATCTAACTCCATTAAAGTTGTTATCATCATTGATAAAGAGAAAGAATCTCAACGCCTTAAAGAAGGCAAAGTTGTTTATTAAGTTACGTGTTTAAATATACAGACAGTAGAATGAAACAAACTAACATACTGTATAGAGAAACATAGCTGTAACATATGATCTGCTGTGTAACAAAGACAGTGAAACTACCTTTGTTAGCATATGAGGCTACGCACCGGTGTGCGGGAGAAGCAGAGTAAAAGCCATTCTCCCCGATCAACAGTTACCTTTCCTTCTTATACCCTGAGCAAAGCATTGTCAAACATGAGTGAAATACCAACCCCCAAAACCAGCTAAACTTAAGAGCAAAGTTGAGGAGATAAAGTGGGAGGAGAAGTACGTTAACGTACTCTCCTCAGACCATTACTCAACAATAGTAAATATGTTGTATATTGAAATACAATCAATCAATGTCTCTGTTGGTTTCATTACTACAACACTACAAGTCATAAACTGTCAAATGACACCAAACATGACAAATTTATATGAAGGAAGATCACAAGCAGATGAATTGTGTATGGTGAAAAGCACATGGTTACAGTAAGCAAATGGCAGAGATGTGTATGGGACCTGTGATGAACTCTGCCACACTAGAAGGACCCATCCCGTGCTTGGAATGTCTCACTAGTTGTCAGCATAGAAGGAATAGTATATAATATTTTCTCAGCTTACAGGTGTAATTGAAAACACAATAAAAATTGGCAAGAGGTAATCTAAAAAGTCTATATATATATATATATATATATATATATATGATTATGATAATCTCCTGTATAATGAGTTTGAACTATTACCATCAAACTGGAGGTATAGAGTCCCAAGATTTAACAAGATCAAGTTAAAACATTCTTTCATTCATCAGGCAATTCTTGAGTTAAATAAGAATCTTAAAAAATATATGTGCACTGTAAATATGTTGTAGTTGTTTTTTTCTTTGGGAGAATAATGTGTCTCGCTCTATATGATTGAAGCATTTGTAAATGTCTCAATTTGAAGTGCGAATGATGTTGATCATTGTAAACACAGATGCTGTTTTTTTAGACTTGTCTCAAAATAAAATTGTATATCAAATGCGTCGGATCAAGGTATTCACACCTTAAAATTAACCGTACCAGATTGCCAAGTTTGATTTAATTGAACCAAAGAAGACACACAAGATCATACTCATCCAAATGGGCGGTCCAAGGCACAATCAGAGGCTCAAAATCTATAGTGAAGGCAGAAAGACGATTGACCACGGTGGAGCTGGATAGTACAAGTGAGCCTGGAAAAGTCTGAGGGATGACAGACGGACATGTGATACCATAAAGCAAAGGTGGAGCCAATGGGTCAACAAACCTGGGTTTGGGATACAAGCACCAAAGAGGAACTGAGAACTGGGAAGCCCAAGACAAACAGGAGGCCAGATGGAGCCAACGAAAGGGATGAAGCCAATGAGCTGGAGGAAACAAAAGAATATACAAAGAGAGTATGACCATAATACTATTAATGAAAAAGGGCAATGCATAATATTGCTGCCCTAACAAAAGAAATCCTACCTAAAACAATAGCCTTCTTTACAAACTGGTGGTTTGTTGGGGCAGAGGATCTGCACATATTGGATTGTTCTTCTGAAAATCCTTATCGTTGGAGAAATATTACACTATGTGCCTGAGCTGCTTTTAATTGACTTAAAACAAAATGACATCACATCCCACCATATAATGTGTCCTTCCAGTGCCTTCCCTCTATAACCACGACCTCTGCACTCTCAAACATAAAGGTACAAAATCTGTCACTGGGGTGGTACCTTTTCAAAAAGTACACTTTTTGTACATTGTACAGGTGGACATTAGTACCTTTAGGGTACTGTGAGGTACACATTTGTAGTTTTTTAAAAGGTACCGCCCCAGTGACAGGCTTTGTACCTTTATTTCTGAGAGTGTGGTAACCTCTGAAACAAGATTGGTGTAGTGAAATACTTGACGATTTTTGCACATGCTTCAAGAGACTGGAGATATGATTAGGCATGATTTAAACAACAAACTTCCGATACTGTTGCTGAGTTAATTCTGAGTTCTTCAGGATTCTCCCATTTATTTAGAAAGGTCTTGAATGAGCGGCTGGCGTGTCAACAGACTTTACTTGAATATAACTTTGACAGAACTATTATGGATGAACAGAACTTGACGGAATTGTCTATGAGGTAGGACCAGCAGAACCAGTGAAGAATTAAATAGGCTGGATTAAACAATCAGAGAAGAAAGAGCTATAGACACTTGGTGGGAATTAATTAACTCTAATGACACAGGGGGGAAGGAGAAGCCTCAGTTGAGGGATTGTGGGTGGAAGCGCACTCAAAGATGTTCAGGTCAATCACAGTCCAATCTGGGAAAAATGTGCCTGGGATCATCAAACCCGAGACCACTGGACTCCAGACATGAAACCACTGAACTGGGGAGCTTTGGGATCTTCAGAGCTGGGAAACTGTTGAAACCCCAAACCTCTTTCACTTTACCCCTCTGTGAAGGGGGGTCCACTTAGTTTGAGCGCTGGTTGTATGAATGTCCCTTGAGGACCATCACAGAGGATTGTGCCTGAGGGTCTCCATCAAGTTTAACTGGATTAGAGTTTAGCCAGTTAAAGAGTCTTGGGTGCATAGAGAGGTGGAGATTCACATATTTTAATTAGATATTTTTTATCAGCATTGGTGGAGGAGCGAGGGGGAACTGACCCAGAACATTAAAATTACTTACATTGAGTTAACGTGGATAATTTACCCGTTTCCCAACATTGAAAATAACTTTTTTGAAAGTGATGTAATTGTCTGAAAACAAAACTGTCTAAATATGTTCAATTTGGTATGTTTATACTGTATATATATATATATATATATATACTACCTCAAAATTACATCTTAGGCCATGTCCACATGTGCACAGGTATTTTTATAAAGTTTTCCTCACTTTTATTTTTCGTCCACATGAAAATGCAACAGCGCACTGTCATGCATGTTAAGGGCATGCTGAACCAACAGGTGGCGATACAAGCTTTTTATGCTGGGTTCACACCAAACTGGAAATTAAGTATTTTCACGAGTAAATTGCATGCAAGTCAATGCAAATGTGAAAACAGAGGCAGATTACTGTCCCATGGTGCGAACAACGCAGAATACATGATGCGTTTATTATGCAAAAGTGCGCAATTTGCCTCTTTCGCATCTTCAGAAAGAAGAAAACAGGGCGCATGCTGACATCATGAAGCAAAAACATCCGTTGTATTGTCGACACAACCACAGTTTACTCAGAGTTTTGGGAAATCTACACCTTGGTCACCCGATACTCCATTTTTGTGTCGACAAACATCGGTTTTGAAAATATCTGTGTTCGTTTGGACAGGCTGTAAGTAAGTCATTTGAAAGTGTTTTAGCAGTTTCCTTGAATAACCAAGAACATTGCAAACTGATGCTTATATTTTAAACTTTTCCTAAATAAAAAAATAATAAATAAAAAATGTATTAAAAGAATAATGCATCTTAATATGTCGTCACCTGCAAGTAACGAATGTTGCGATAGATAGGAAGGATGCATCAGTTGTATCCTTCAATACTGTGGAAACAAGATGAGTTTGGAAGCAGAACATCTCCTTCAAATGTGGCCTTCGAAGGAGGCAGCCAGTGAATTAGGATGCAGCTAATGAGAAACTAAATAAGACACAGGTGTGCATAATCAATGAATCAGTGAAGGTCCTGATTCAGTGGCTGCATACTTTGAAGGATGCATACTTCAAAGGTGTGTCCTTCGAAGTCCACAAAGGGCAAACCGTGCATTGTGAAACTGGACTATTTAACCTACAAAGGGTTGATCTAATCTTGATCAGTATGAGTATGATCCATAAGGGTGCATAGGGGTCTAAATATGTTCACCTTGGTACAGCCGGAGGCAGAATTAATAGTTATTAATTTTCATTATTTTTCAACATTTCCCAAGTGCTTTTTAACACAGATGAGATTTTTTAAAGCCACTTTAAACAATGATTTTAATAACTAACCTCTAATAATTTATTTATTTTGTATTTGCCCTGATGACAGTACATAATATTTTATTATTCATTTTAATGTATTATTTTATAATTCATGTTGCAGCATAATCGTTTTCAGCTTATAAATAAATCATATACAGGTGTGCATAATCATTGAACCAATGAATGACCTTAGAAACCATCTGAAATAGACACAATCACACTATATCTGCTAGAATAGGGAGCACTGTTGCAAACACTAAAAACGCATTCAATAAAGCTAAATGTCTCTTAAAGAGACAGTTCACCCAAAAATGATATTTCAGTTATTATTTATTCTCCCTTCACTTGTTCCAAACCTGTTTAAGTTTCTTTCTTCTGCTGAACACAAAGGAGGATATTTTGAAGAATGTTAGAAAGCAGCAGCCATTGAATTCCATAGTATTTTTTTTTCCTTCGATGAATGTCAATAGCATGTAGAATGTCAATAGAATATAATTATGTTTCTATCCACCTAATTTTATAAGCATTTTTTATGTTATAAAATAGTTCAAAATGCTTATAAAATTAGGTGGATAGAAACACATTTACATTCTATTGACATTGGAGATTAACGTGCATCAACAATACATGCATACATTTTGAAAATGTGCATTAACAACATATGGGCACTGACTGAGATAAACTTTTGATCTGATAAGACAAAACTTGCATAAACTATGATGGAAACACAATTACCAAACTATTTCCAGCATGCACATATAAAAGTTTTTTTTTTTTTTAAGTTTCCAATCAAGCAGAAGTTAAAATTGTGCTATTTTTCTGTGTACATCTGCTTGAAACGACCCTAAAATGAGAAAAAAAATGTAGGCCAGTGCATGATTTCATTCTTTGGGAAGTGATTGGATTGTTGAATGATGGCGTTTCTATCATCTAATCACAGATGATCCCAGCTGGATTAAGAAATTGAGTTGAAAGTGTAGAGTTGCAGGGAAGACGAGAAGTTACGTTTTTGCCAGATTGAGCAGTAGGTGAAGGTCTTTCATCCAAGCCGAGATACCCTCCAGGCAGTGGGAGATCTTTGCAGCTACTGTTGGGTCATCTGGATGAAATGAAAGATGTTTTGCCGATGACCTAGCTGTGGGTCATTGGCATAACAGTGATAAGAGAAATCACCCAGACACAGGACGTCAGATTGACGTT
>CAIGQW010055747.1:573715-584511 GCA_903798125.1 Danio choprae | reverse complement strand
ATGACTTTGCCCCAGTCCTCAGCAGTCCATTCGCCATTATTTTGCAGAAGATCAATCTGTCCCTGAAGTTTTTTTTTTGGAGAGAAGTGACTTCTTTGCTGTCCTTCTTAACACCAGGCCATCTTCCAAAGGTCTTCGCCTCACTGTGCGTGCAGATGCGCCCACACCTGCCTGCTGCTATTCCTGAGCAAGCTCTGCACTGGTGGCACTCCGATCCCGCAGCTGAATCCTCTATAGGAGATGATCCTGGCGCTTACTAGACTTTCTTGGACGCCCTAAAGCCTTCTTAACAAGAATTGAACATCTTTTCTTGAAGTTCTTGGTGATCCTATAAATTGTTGATTTAGGTGCAATCTTAGCAGCCACAATATCCTTGCCTTTGAAGCCATTTGTATGCAACGCAATGATCTCCAGCCTTGTGCTCGTCAACATTCTCACCTGAGTTAACAAGACGATTACTGAAATGATCTCAGCAGCTCCTTTAATGACAGCAATGAAATGCAGTGGAAAGTTTTTTTCAGGATTAAGTTAATTTTCATGGCAAAGAGGGACTATGCACTTCATCTGATCACTCTTCATAACATTCTGGAGTATATGCAAATTACTATTATAAAACCTTAAGCAGCAACTTTTCCAATTTTCAATATTTATGTAATTCTCAAAACTTTTGGCCACAACTGTGTGTGTGTGAATGAGAGTGTGTGGGTGCTTCCCAGTACTTGGTTGCAGCTGGATGGGCATCCGCTGCATAAAACATATGCTGGAATAGTTGGTGGTTCATTCCGCTGTGGCGACCCCTGATAAATACGGGACAAAGCCGGAGGAAAATGAATGAATAAATATTATGTATTTTATATTCAATTTTAATATTTTACAATTTTAAATCAATTATTTTTAGATATTTTTTTATATCATTTAATATATATCATATATTATTATTTATTTTTATCCCAAAACAATTTATGACATAATTTGTCTATATAAATATATAAATTCCAATCTAATCCATGTTAGATTAAAATACATTACCTGTATTTGAGTAACAGAACAGAAAGCATCAGTAACCAGCTTGACTGATGTACAGCAGAGAGTTCTTGCGACCCGTCGGCTCTGACAAGCATCAAAACATCACTGTTAGTGGCGAGGAAATAATCAAAGTGTCATTTGGCTCAGAGCTGAAGCCTACAGTGGAGGATCTAGAACATGAGCGGCTCCAGGACTCAGAGATCAGCCAAAACCCCCGAGCCCAGCAGAGAGAGCCTGACCTAGGGTGATGAACTCGAGCAAACAACAGTGAGAAACTAGGACAGCGTTCACATGGAGTCCGGCATCTTCTAAGATGAGGAATCTCACTTGTTACTCAGTTTGCACACTGCTGTACAGTTGATGTCAAAATTATTATTTAGAATTTTTTTTTTTTTTTTTAATATTTCCCAAATTATGTTTAACAGATTCAGGAATTTTTCACAGTATTTCCTATAATATTTTTTCTTCTGGAGAAAGTCTTATTTGTTTTATTTCGGCTAGAATAAAAGCAATTTTTTATTTTTTTAAACCCTTTTAAGGTCAATATTATTAGCCCCCTTAAGCAATATATATATTTTTTCGATTGTCTACACAACAAACCATCGTTATACAAGGGTTTGTCTATAATTGCCCTAACTTTTCCCTAATTAACCTTGTTAAGCCTTTAAATGTCCCTTGAAGCTGAATACTAGTATCTTAGCAAAGCTAAAAGAAATCAGTTATTAGAAATGAGTTATTAAAACTATTATGTTTAAAAATGTGTCTTTCTGTTAAACAAAAATTGGGGGAAAAACATACAGGGGGGCTAATAATTCGGACTTCAGCTATATATGCTAAAGTGGTTTACTGAGAATTTTATGAATGGACGCATCATTTGCCCAAAATAAGTTTTTTTTTAAACACCCAGCACTGCAGTTTTCAGATGCATGAACCTAAAACTGAATAATTTAATGTCTGAGGATTTTTACTCAGACTTAGGAAATCTATGGGAAACATTGTTTACAATACTGACAGAATTGTTATTAGTTTTAAATTAATTGTGTCTGGTGTTTCATTACAAAGTGACATCTATTGGCCTAAAATGTTCCAATGTTATACTTTCATTCATTCATTCATTCATTCATTTTCCTTCGGGTTACTCCCTTATTTATCAGGAGTCACCACAGCGGAATTAACTGCCAACTATTCCGGCATATGTTTTACGCAGCGGATGCCCTTCCAGCCGCAACCCAGTACTTGAAAACACCCATACACTCGCATTCACACACACACACTCATACACCAATTTAGTTCATCCAATTCACCCTATAGTGCATTTCTTTGTACTGTGGAGGGAGTCCGGAGCACCCAGAGGAAACACGGGGATACTATACAAACTCCACACAGAAATGCCAACTGGCCCAGCTGTGACTCGAACCAGTGACCTTCTTGCTGTGAGGCGGCAGTGCTAACCACTGAGTCTAATGCCAATCTAATGTTAATGTAAATTGCACCCATACTAGTTAATTTACTCGGCTTTGGAGGCAGAAATGTTTTCAAAAGGTTTTTGAAAGCAATACCATTATTAATTCTACAATTCCATCCTGTGGTAAACCCACCAGAGGTTTTTAAGTCTGCGTTTACACTAGTGTGTTGTCATTTTAAAATGGAATGGAAACTCTCCTCGTCCAGACTGTCGTTTTTATTGTGTTTCAGAAAAATGATCTCTGTCCACACTATACAGCCCAAAGCACGATACATGACCATTAACGTTTACTGGCCAACCACATACTGTATTTTGCAGCCATACTTGCAGTCTATCGATTGTGTAATGGTCATGTAAGAGGGGCTTGGCGAATAAGGGAACACCACACATTAGGGTACATGCAGAATGACCTTTAATTTTCAGTAACCCAGTTCAAGTGCTTGCGGTGAACTGTATGCCGTCACAAAATTCTCACGTTTAAGGTCTGATGTCTTTAAAAATCAGTGATCTTGACTGCCTGATTGATATACAATATAAAGTGGGTCTCATTAAATTCCATTGTGCTGCACTATGTCTTTAAAATATGAAAATTTATTTTACCTCAGTATTTTCAGTGGAGGGTGACGCAGTGGGTAGCGCTGTCGCCTCACAGCAAGAAGGTCACTGGTTCGAGCCTCGGCTGGGTCAGTTGGTGTTTCTGTGTGGAGTTTGCATGTTCTTCCCGTGTTGGTTTGGGTTTCCTCTGGGTGCTCCGGTTTCCCCCACAGTCCAAAGACATGCGGTATAGGTGAATTAAGTAAGCTAAATTGAGAGTGTATGGGTGTATCCCAGTGTTGGGTTGCAGCTGGAATGGCATCCACTGCGTAAAACATATGCTGGATAAGTTGGCGGTTTATTCTGCTGTGGCCACCCCTGATTAACAAAGGGACTAAGCCGAAAAGAAAATGAATGAATGAATGGAGTTTCAGTGCCCGTCTGCTGCTATTGACGGCGCTTGTGTTTAAACGGTTTTTCATCTCGTTTTATGCTTAAACAACTAAATTAATGCTTAAAAAGGCTATTTAACTGACTGTATTTTAGTTACATTAAAACATTGAAAAGGAATGTTGTAAAAGGAACCATATGAAATTGAAAATAGTCATATTAGCCTTTCACCGGACGTTTATCGGTAGGGGAAAAGCACAGGCTGTGTATATAGCCCAGTAGTCCAGAACACCAATCAGGGAGTGATTGTGGATAGCCATGTTCAAAAATCTGTGCTTTGGTCTGTCCACCCTTAAACACAACACCAGCATTTCCAAACTAAATTGCTTTTCAAAAAAAAAGTCTTTTCAAAACGCTCTGTTTTCATGGGTCAAAAATGCCAGAGTAGTGTGAATGCCAGGTGTAACCGTAACACAACGTATGCATTTTATTGATGTATTAACACATTGATGCGGCTAAATGAATATAATAGATATTTTGTGATGCCCTTTCATTTTCATTGATTTGTATTTGCATGTGTTTATTACATCATAATGTTGATATACATGGTGGTACATATGCGTTGATATTCATAGCAAGGGAAGCTGGTCATTCCAAATATTTGATTTCTAAAATACTGCATCTTTGCAGTGTAACTAAACCCCTTTAATTCACCTAAAAGCAGAGGAAAATGGAGAGACTCTAGCTAGGCCATCGGTTCAACACTAGAGATGTCTGTGAGAGGCTAGTGATGTCTGTGAGAGGCTAGTGATGTCTGTGAGAGGCTAGTGATGTCTGTGAGAGGCTAGGGATGTCTGTGAGGGAAAAGTAATGAGAGCTAGCTATGTGTGTGAGAGGCTAGGGATGTCTGTGAGAGACTAGTGATGTTTGTGAGAGACTAGTGATATCTGTGAGAGACTAGCAACAAGAGCTAGCTATGTCTGTGAGAGGCTAGCTACCCTGTATGTCTGTGAGAGACTAGCTATGTCTGTGAAAGACTAGTGATGTCTGTGTGAAACTAGCAACAAGAACTAGCTATGTCTGTGAGAGGCTAGCTATGTCTGTGAGAGACTAGCAATGTCTGTGAGGGACTAGTAATGAGAGCTAACTATGTCTGTGAGAGGCTAGCTATGTCTGTAAGAGACTAGTGATGTCTGTGAGAGACTAGCAACAAGCTAGCTATGTCTGTGAGAGGCTAGCTATGTCTGTGAGAGACTAGCTATGTTTGTGAGAGACTAGTGATGTCTGTGAGAGACTAGTAACAAGAGCTAGTTATGTCTGTGAGAGGCTAGCTATGTATGTGAGAGACTAGATGTGTCTGTGAGAGACTAGTGATGTATGTGAGAGACTAGCAACAAGAGCTAGCTATGTCTGTGAGAGACTAGCAACAAGAGCTAGCTATGTCTGTGAGAGACTATGTCTGTGAGAGACTAGTAATGAGAACTAGCTATGTCTGTGAGAGACTAGATATGTCTGTGAGAGACTAGTAAAAAGAGCTAGCTATGTCTGTGAGAGGCTAGCTATGTCTGTGAGAGACTAGCAACAAAAGCTAGCTATGTCTGTGGGAAGCTAGCTATGTCTGTGGGAGACTAGTGATATCTGTGAGAGACTAGCTATGTCTGTGAGAGACTAGTGATGTCTGTGAGAGACTAGCTATGTCTGTGAGAGACTAGTGATATCTGTGAGAGGCTAGCTATGTCTGTGAGAGACTAATGATGTCCTGCTTCATACTGGCTTTAATATGCCACCTAGTGCAATTGCTAACTGTGCAATACCAAGTATGCTTCATTCTACAGTAGATTAGCATTAGTTAACAATTCCACTTGATCTGACAGATTCAAAATCCAGCAGATAAGTCATATGTATCAGTTCCAACATGTGCAGTTATTATTAAAGCAGTAGCTGGTGGTGAACTAGAGCGATGTTAACCTCTCAGGAACATCACGCCTCAGTAGTTCACCACCCATGCATACACCAATGCTAATGACGGCGAACTCCACCATCACAAAACACAATTTCACCCCAATACTTTCCAGCCCAAATGGATTATTTCGGCCTCGCCAGGCACCGATTCTGAAGTTTTCCAGTGATTCATCTTACTATTAATAATGTCAGAGAATTTTTCGGCCCTCCAAATAAGATAATGATGAATTGGCACAGGGGAGCTAGCCTGGGCGCTAACGCTGTTTATATCGGCGCGAAAAGTTCTGTCAGGTCTGATAAATCTGATTCTCGAAATAGTTTATAAAGTAGCGAATTGATGTGTCGGGGTCACCAAAGGTGGCAAATTAATGTCACGAAATGGGCTTTGCTACCTGGGCCCTGATGAAAGCCAGGGGAAAGTCTTTTATATAAATTGTCTGTGTGGGGAGATCGAGTAAATGGGAAGAGGGAAGACACAGGGAGAGATAATGGTCAACGAGGCGTGGGTCAGCCTCCGAAAAAAAGAGAGAGAAAGAGAGAGAGAGAAAGAGAGAGAGAGAGAGTTCTCCATGGCGGCTGCTGAGCCCTGATCATTCATAATGGCAGCGCAGAGGCTGGCCTGTAAAGAAGAAAAATGAAAACTATTAAAGGGCCCCGTGTGCAATGTTGGCTTTGGCGTGTCAGCAATTATTACCCAGGGACACACTTCAGATCCTGAGACAAAAAAAAAAAAATGGAGAGCTACTCTGAGAGAAGGAAATGAAACAGTGTTAGGGAAGAGAAATGTACTCGAGGCCAGCATTTTAACTTTACATTTTCAGTAGCTGACATGTACATTATGTATACTTGCTTTACGGCCATGGGGATGCTGAATTAATTTATAAACTTGAAACCAAGTGGTTGCTGTGCACTTGCATACAATGCTTTTGAACCGCTGAACGTGTGTTCAGATGCTTAGTCTCGTTTTTGTATAAAAAGACCAAGAAATGTTCAACACATTTCTAAACATAATAGTTTCAATAACTTATTTCATTTGCCATGATGACAGTAAATACTATTTTACTAGATATTTTTCAAGACACTTATATACAGCTTAAAGTGACATTTAAAGGCCTGACTAGGTTAATTAGGTTAACTAGGCAGGATAGGGTAATTAGGCAAGTTATTGTATAACGATGGTTTGTTCTGTAGACAATAGAAAAAAAATAAAGCTTAAAGGGGTTAATAATTTTGACCTTAAAATGGTTTTTAAAAAATTAAAAGCTGTTTTTTATTCTAGCCGAAATAAAACAAATAAGACTTTCACTAGAAGAACAAATATTATCAGACATACTGTGAATATTTTCTTGCTCTGTTAAACATCATTTGGCAAATATTTAAAAAAGAAAAAAAATTCAAAGGGGGTTTATTAATTCTGATTTTAACTGTATATGCTTAAGTAATGTAAAAAAAAACAAACAATTGCACCGCACTAAACATTTTATTATTTCATAAACAAATATACGAAATTAGTCCTGGAGCAATACAGAAAAGTAATAGGTCAAAAGCCACACATCTCCCGAGTATATGTTTTGAATTTGATGGCAATATCACGCAAAATGACATTACTGGAATTATTTTTCTGAGACAATGTCTTGTGCTTTTCTTCCTCTCCTTGTTTGTGGAGAAGCAGACTGATGACCACATGTACTGAAGGTTTCTATTTTTGAAGTTTCTATTTTAGTGATTTCACACACCACTTCTTTTTTCTAATTGTAAAATAATAGGCAGAAACGTGTAGGATGAGTGATTTATTTGAGCACAGAAAGTACAAGTTGTGTAAAATGAGTCCAGTGGTACCATGGTTGAAAAAATAAAATGCTAAATTATATTATTGAACATGCGCTTTTTAAGTCAAATCCAGCTAAGTTATCGTACTTTTACCGAAAAAACGTACTTGCAGATAATAATAAAAGGTCACTTAAGTGCTCTTGAAGTTGTCATGAAATTAAAATTTGCTCATTTTATTTTTATATTTATAAAGTAGTGTTTGGTATAAATGATGTGTCTGTGCACTTCATTATTTTGTAGAAATTAATGTGCCCTCATAATCTTTTATCAAATATTATACATCTTACTTTCTCCCCTCAAAATGTCTTTTCTTCACTTCTGGTCACATGGAATGCCTTTAGGGCGGAGCCATCAGTACTCTAGGGCGGGGCTATCATGGCGTGTCTCATTTCTTCCCCGCTTTCATCCATTCATCAATCTCCCTTCATTTTGTTAGCAACACCCATCTTCCAGTGATCCAATCAGTTTTGAATGGAGTAAATCATGCGCCGCTCTACTTTTTAAAATTAATTTATATTTAATTTGATATGCGACAAAGGACAATCTTAACGTCATGGCGACTTTAAACAGTTTTCACTTGCATGGACGTTTCTTGACACAGACCACAAATCATTTTAAAGCCTCTATTTCTTCTTATCTGAGACCAAACTTCTAAATGCATTATGTATAATGTTTTATGTATTCATTTTGGTTAGCAACCATGCTAACCATTGAGGTATCATGGTAATGCCACGTCAGGTAAATAGTAATTTATTTGCAGATATTTAAAGTGTATCTGATACTATCACAGCACCATATCACCACCACAGCACTTTTTGTAAGGCCGTCCAGCTCTACCGGGATGGGTCATCAACCATGACTGTCCTATAAAGAGCCCAAAGCACAGAGGAGATAAATATCCCCTGCGTACAGTTGGTGGTTCAGGCCGTTTGGAGAAGGCCAGCTGGTGAGAGAGAGCAATGTTAGCCAAACACTCTTCTAAAATAGCTTTTTGCCTCAGGATATGTATTTATTCACATACGCTGGGTAAATGGACCACTGCATACTGTTCCTTCACCTGGAGCGTTTAAAATAGGTCTTTTGACTAAATATATAAAATATGCGTTTTGGGACAGAGTGCTAGGATTGGGGTTTAACACAGAGGTCGAACCAACGTAAATGAAACCCTTTCATTGTAAACCATATAGGACATCCAGTGAGAGTGCACGGAGAGAGGGTTTTCAGTCAACATTGGAAATATTTCCCTTGACTTTTGTCTCTGGTGTCAGCATCTGTCACAGAGCTGCACATAAAAGAATGACCTTTATTTTAGTTCAGTTTAAAGGAGACATATAATGAAAATCTGACTTTTTAAGTGTTTAAGTGTAATGATTGTGTCCTCTGTGCATTTGCCAACTCAAATAACGTGAATAAGGAAGAGCCGGTAACTTTGTTTTGGTAATGGTGCGTTCAAGTCATGTCAGGTAACTCTAACTTAGGCTCATTAGAAATATGTGCTCAGGGATACATTTTTGAGAACCGAGAAATATGTATCCTGGACTATGTATTCTTGCAGCTTTCACACATCCACTAGAGGTTGGCGTGAACATTTTTGACAATCTCAATTATGTTACTGGGGCATGTTTTCTCATTTCTCGTAAATCCACCAGAGGCTGCTGTGTACGTTTCCCACCTGGTACCTTAACCCAAAAGCTCACTGCTATAACACATGATCAGTTTCCTATAATACATGATCCTATGGACACCAGATATTTATTTGACATCTTATGAAAAGCGGCGTAATGTGTTTCCTGCAATGAAGTTGTCTCCTTTGGACAAAACACAAAATTACAAGTAATATTTTTTCTCTTTTTTTTACAACAGTAAACTTCTGCCATTGATGCAAATGCCATTTCCCACTTTAGGTTTTGCTTGACTGTCTTTATCGGGAGTCCATTGAGATGTAATCATGCAGCTTCAGCATCAGATATGCTCCTGCACCTTATCAGAGGGCCGGAAGAGAAAGAAGAATGGGGAAAAATCACTCCAGTCGCACATGGCAGGAATAAAAGTGAGTAATTTATGATTGTAATCAACGGCCACACTTCCACAGAGCCAGATGGAGAGAGAGAGAGAGAGAGAGAGAGAGGAGTAAAAGAGAATGAAAGAGTGAGCGATATAGAAATATGAGCAAGCAGAAAATGAATAATTTGAGGAATGTATAGAATAACAAGAAACGCAAAGGAAAATGACTGACTGACAAAGCATGAACTGATAAGTGAGATAAAAAAAAAGACCTTTCCAGAGTGACATCAGAAATAACATCCCAACTATCATTTAGGATGAACCTGTTCTCAAACGAATATGTTGACTCGTTTCATTAATCATGAGCAAGAGAACCATTTAGGAAGAACCATTTCAGATGAATGAATCAAATCTCACAGTTACACGAGAAAGAAAAACATTTAGATAAATCAATGTATGTAAATGGATCCGTTCCCCCAATGCTACATTGGAGAGAGAGAGAGAGAGAGACTCAAACAAATCTGTTCTTCCAATGAAACATACGAGAGAGAATCATTTAAGATGAAGTGATTCACACAAATTAATCGGTTCGTCCAACTCTACAGTATGAAAAATCATTTAGGATGAATCGGTGCACATGAATGAATCTGTTGATCCAAATGTAGATCATGAGCAGGAGAATCATTTAGGATGCATCGAAACAGACAAATGAATCCATTCAGTCAACACTACATGTGAGAGAGAATTATTTAAAATAAATCAATGTAATCTGTTTTAATAAAATTAAACCTGTTGGTCCAACTCTACAAGCAAGAGAATCATTTAGTATGAACCTTTTCACATGAATGAATCAGGCATCAAAAGTTACGTAAGAAGGCAACCATTTTAATACATAATTTTATACAAACAAATCTGTTCCCCTAATACAAGATATGAGAGAGAGAATCATTTAAGATGATCCAATACACATGCACTAATCTGTTCTTCCAACAAATGAATCTGTTCATCATCCTCTACATTATTAAAAAATCATTTAGAATGAACAAGTTCACATAAATTAATCTGTTGGTCCAAATCTACATCATGAGCAGGAGAATCATTTAGGTTGAACCAAAACACATGAATGGATCTAGAATCATTTTAATATAACTATAGAATCATTTAAAATGGATCAATTTAATCTGTTTGTCAACATTTGTTTGTCACATTGAATCTCTGCATTATAAAAAAAATCATTTAGGGTCAACCGGCTCACGTAAAGGAATCTGTTGGTCCAACACTATCATAAGCAAAAGAATCATTTAGGATGAGCTAGTTCACATGAATGAATCTGTTGGTCCAACTCTACATCATGAGCAAGAGAATCATTTAGTATGAACCATTTCACATGAATAAATTAGACAATTACATAAGAAAGACAACCATTTCAATAAACCAATTTATACAAATGAATCTCTTTCCTCAATACTACAAATGAGCGAGAGAATCATTTACGATGAAGCGATTCACATGAATGAATCAGACCTACTAATTTAAATGATAAAGACAACCATTTTAATAAACGTGTGTGTGTGTGTGTGTGTGT
>CAIGQW010055747.1:457637-473275 GCA_903798125.1 Danio choprae | reverse complement strand
GGATGGTGATTCGCAAGCTAAGCTTTCAGTGCTATATGGCTAAAGTAACGTCTCCTAATGTACCTTAAATTACGCCAACAAAAATAATTGTGTTAATATTTTCAGTCTTGTAGCCTAGTTTCCGATTTAGAACCTCCAGCTGTTAACAATAAGGATAACAGAAAGTCAACAATTCTTAAAAATAAAAGCAACGTTTCTCCGCCTCTACCTGTTCTCCCCCAAATAAATAAATAAATAAAGTAAAATAATAATCTCCAGAGGTGCAGCAGGAGGTGTAGATTGATTTAGCTGAGTGTGGCGGGTCTCTGGTTATCTGCGCGCTGTTCACCCAGGCCAGCGTCAGGTTGGGGAAAGTGGGGCAGTGAAGGTTCAGTAATGGAACGGGAGTTTTTATCTTCCCCAGCGAGCTCCATCACGCTCCACCTGCTGGGGATTAGATACCACACCTCTCTGCAAACTCTGAGAGATGCACACGACAGAATGCAGAACCGGCTTCACACCTTGATTTGTTTCTAGCTACATAAACCAGTGACTGACCTAAAAACAAACAGATTACATGGAATTTGATTCTAGTGATTTTATTGCGTTTCTTTTCTTTACATTAAACATTTTTGCTTCAAGAATAACATCTCAGGGGCCTCACAGTGGCGCAGTGGGTAGCACGTTCGCCTCACAGCAAGAAGGTTGCTGGTTCAAGCCTCGGCTGGGTCAGTTGGTGTTTCTGTGTGGAGTTTGCATGTTCTCCCTGTGTTGGCGTGGGTTTCCTCCGGGTGCTCCGGTTTCCCCCACAAGTCCAAAGACATGCGCTATAGGTGAATTGGGTAAGCTAAATTGTCCGTAGTGTATGTGTGTGAATGGGTGTGTATGCAGCTGGAAGGGCATCCGCTGCGTAAAAACATATGCTGGATAAGTTGGCGGTTCATTCCGCTGTGGCGACCCCAGATTAATAAAGGGACTAAGCCGAAATGAAAATGAATGAATGAATGAATGAATAACATCTCAGGTTATGGATGTCAATTCAATTCCTAAAGGACAGAATGGAGACAATGAGTACGTTTACATGGTCACCAATAATTTGCATGTAAACAGCGATTTTTCTTATTCATTTAATTTGCCATTTGCGACAGGATAGTCCATACACACACACGGCTGTTCGTGTGCGGTATGGAATTTTAATAAGCCTCTCTTCCAGAAAATGTACTTCTATATACATTTCTGGAGATTGTGAAATACGTCCCAGGTGGTATGTTTTTTTTTTTTGTTGCAGTTTTTCTTCTCGCGTAAATCCATCAGAGGCCGCTGTCGACTGGCTGACTGACTGATAGACTTATTGACTGACCCACACTCCTCTTTCCCTAAACTCAACCAACAGTGCTTTCAATAGCAATCCAGAAAATAAAAGCTCTCACGGCAGCCTGCTTTTTAACACGTTTTCAGATTTTACCACATTCTCACCGTGTTATTTATTTGTTTTTGTTTTTTTTGGCTTTTGTTTTTGTCTCACCTGCTTTCTGGAACCGTTCTTTGCCGGACTCGAACCCTGTCGTTGACTCCGCTCTGCATCACAAGTCTGTCGACGTACGTGACGAGCCACTGGACAAACAATAATTGTGGCATAATTTGTGATCTCCAGACATATATATATATATATATATATATATATGTATGTATAGCCTATGTTGGGTTTTTAACAAGGTAGATTTTCTTTTGCATCAAAACCAGCTAAACCCACTTGTGCTTTTTTTTGCAAAAGCCTCTAAATCCACCTATTGGGACAAGACATTGCAATTAGTTGAAAAATCACTAAAGATGCGATTAGAAATGAATTTACCAAACATAAAACATATTACAAAAACCACCTACAGGCTCATCCAATTCATCGAACTCCATCTTCATTCATTTATTCAGTTTCCTTCAGCTTAGTCTCTTTATTCATCGGGTCACCACAGCGGAATGAACCACCAACTTATCCAGCATATGTTTTACACAGCGAATGACCTTTCAGCTGCAACTCAGTAACCACTGAGCCACCATGTCGCCCTTGAACTCAATCTTTTAAAATCTGAATCTGAATAAAACCTCAAAAAAGCCGGCTTATCGGCACGTTGAAAACATATGATTCGATTCGCGCCTTTTGATTGGTGATTGGAACATACCGGCTTTTGCTATAAAGGCAAGTGGCGTTTAGAGCCTTTTGCCAACAACTGTTATTTCTGAATAGGCTGATGCTGGGATTTAAAGGATTTAAAGCTAAAATATTTGTTGAATGTGTACTACATGTCTAAAGCATTCGCTCAATATCATTCTTAATTTTGGCAGAAGTGGTTTTTAGCATCTGAACTCTTTATATATATATATATATATTTCTTTTTTAAGTATAGATCATTTTAATACTGGCACCAATCTTCAAGCTCTGTACTGTACAGTACACTCCACAGGTCGACTCAGTGTATACACAGGTTTTTCTCTGGAGAGCATTAAAAACTTATATCGCTGACTCCCACTTGACCTGAACGGAGCTACTCTACTTTAAATGAGCTCAGAGTCTGACGGCCCAAAGCAATGAAGATTTAAAACGCACATTTATTTACTCTTTCAATACTGTCGATCTGTTGAAGACTGAGGATTCAATGGCTATGTCTTTGATGCTTTTACCATGGAATTGTCCAATGGTAAGGTGTGCATTACTCTGTTTTAATGTACAACTTGGAGACAGGGAATCTGGTTTATCCTGCAAAGTGCATTAAATCATGCAATGCACACCTAACTGTGGATTATCCCACTTATACAATGGTCACTTGCCAGTTATAGAACACATACAGTTGAAGTCAGATTTATTAGCCCTCCTGGATTATTAGCTCTATATATTTTTCCCCCAAATTCTGTTTAACAGAAATAATATTTGTTCAATAATTCTTAAACATAATAGTTTTAATAACTAATTTGTAATAACTGATTTCTTTTATCTTTGCCATGATGACAGTACGTAGTATTT
The DNA here is from genome assembly GCA_903798125.1 of Danio choprae. Classification (NCBI taxonomy): domain Eukaryota; kingdom Metazoa; phylum Chordata; class Actinopteri; order Cypriniformes; family Danionidae; genus Danio; species Danio choprae. The sequence continues at coordinate 470,280 of CAIGQW010055747.1, read as the reverse complement.
TGCTAGATATTTTTCCAAGATGCTAGTATGCAGCTTAAAGTGACATTTAAAGGCTTAACTAGGTTAATTAGGCAATTTAGAGTAATTAGGCAGGTCATTGTATAACAGTGGTTTAAAATGGTTAAAAAAACAACTAAGAACTGCTTTCATTCTAGCCGAAATAAAGCAAATAAGAAAAAATATTATAGGAAATACTGTGGAAAAATTCATTGCTCTGTTAAACATCATTTGGTAAATATCTGTATATATTAAATCCAGCTGTTTATTAAGGTTACAAAATCAGCATCTGTTTATACTATATGGTGCTTCATCTAAGTGAACATGAAAAACTAAGTCTATAAAAGTTCAATCCATGCTTAACATGCAAAAAGTAGGAGGCAGACGGGGATAAAAAAAAAGAAAAATCAAAATGTATTGGTGTTGCAAAGTCAATAGTTATTTTGGTAATAGAGAGTCCATCATATCATTTTAGCAGCGTTCTATTGTATTCTCAGACTGCCACTGTACAATTGCTTCATCCATGCACTATTACATAGATTACCTAGGGCTATTAACCCTAAAGAGAACATGATCGTCTCCGATTCCACGCTGATACTGGCTTTGGCTATGATAACAGTTATTATAAGAGAGGGACTGGTGGGGATATTATAGCCAGACACTTAAATGTTATTACACAGATGTATTTGATCGTATTTTATAGCACAATGTATTCACGGGAGCGTATGCTATTATTTCTTTTTTTTAACATGTATCTAGAGTAACATTACATCTGCAAGATAACAGATGAATGCTTAGCACACAGCCGTCAAATTAAATAGCATATGTAGACTAAGGTGTAGCTGAGTGCAACAGCTTTTAATAAATAAACGATATTTATTGAGACTGAATGCAATAATGCAAATATAGTTATAGTTGGTTTTAATAGAAGTAATACGAAGTCAGTAGGGCGACACGGTGGCTCAGCGGTTATGAATGTCGCCACACAGCAAGAAGGTGGCTGGTTTGAGTCCCGGCTGAGTCACTTGGCATTTCTGTGTGGAGCATGTTCTCCCTGTGTTCACGTGGGTTTCCCCCGGGTGCTCCGGTTTCCTCCACAGTCCAAAGACATGCGCTATAGGTGAATTGAATAAACTAATTTGGCCTGATGAATAAAGGGACTAAGCTGAAGGAAAATGAATGAAAGTCTTTAAAAAAAAAAAAAAAATGTTTCTGACAATAGTGATAAATGGAAATCGAATGTTTTCAGATGCCTCTGTCATGATGGAGCTAATAGAAATATATTTTAAAAAGACTGGGACTGTTCTCATATGCTTTATTTTTATTACTATTATCTTTAAAAATGTTTTATATATGTCTTTTATATATGTCCTCACATACATGCATATGCTTTTCTATGGATATCACAATGCATTCACAATGCATTCCATCAACAATTTATAACAACCCAAGCTCATTCTGAAAACGTAGCCCTATATACATTTCTGGAGAGCGCCAATTACGTCCCAGGAGGTACGTTTTTTATTTTTTATTTTGCAGTTTATGTTTTCGCAAACCGACCAGAGGCCAATGTGTACGCTTTTTTTGAGATCTCAAATTTCTCTCGGAGTGCCGTTCACGCCTGCTCTTCTCGTGTACATCCACCAGAAGCTGCTGTCGACTGACTGACTGACTGACTGACTGACCGATCGACTGACCCACCCTCCTCCTTCCCTAAACCCAACCTATAGTGTTTTCAAAAGCACTGATTGACCAGTAAGTGGTCCGCTGGTTAGCGTGAAAAGAAACTGCGTCACACCGCCCTGTAGCATTCGTTTTAAAGACTAAATGCAGCCAGACGTACCTCTGGCTACATAATTCGCGATCTCCAGAAATGTATGTAGGGCTACGTTTTCAGAATGAGCCTATTTATACATTTATAATACAAGCAGTCAGATATATCAGTTGAACCTTTCATTTTCACTAGTTGTTCCTCCAAAATGTGCAAATTGTGTTGGTTCAACTCATTTTAAATAAGTAGTTTGAACAAGAGGCAAAAGTACTTTTTGAGTGTAATAATAACAATATAAATAATAATATAGTAATAATATAAAAAAGGTCACCAAGATGATCATATTCCATTCCAAATCAACAGGAGAAAATTAAGAACGTTATTGTTTTAATGTAATATATCCGACATATAGACATGCACACGATGCAATAAATAAATAATTAATTTTACAATTCTTCTAATTTCCTTTTTATTTTGGAGAATCACTCAGTTATGTTATATATTTGAAGACATCATCTGGCATTTTAGGAATAGACTTTGGAATCCATCCACAATGTTTCAAATCTGAACGACACAAAAAACACACACAATATACAGTCTAAGAAACATTTATAGGAGAAAAGTCGGAGTAGGAGACAGTGCGAGTGGGAGTGTGTGAGATGTGTAGAGGTTTATAGGAGGAGACATATAGCCTGCGGGTGATTTGTTTAACTTTGAAAGGTTCTTTGGTTTGTGCTAAATTGGCTGCGAGCTACACAGCAGCAGATCATCTAACTCTTTTCCCAAGTGGCACCAGCTAACAGTGCCTGGTTCCTGTGCGTGGGTAAAGGAAGAGCCCCATGAGGGAGCAGACGACAGCTCTCGTTTGGTTCGCCCTGGCCCCTAGTCGCACAAAACAAATGGAATAAACACACATTCCCATGTACGCTCCGACCTCTCGTGCTCAGTATTAAAGCTATAGTCAAACTTACAATTGATTGGTTCATTTTTGACAGTGAAATAAAATCATTTCATAAGAATAAACAAAGGAATTTGGGATAAGGATGAAACATTTCTTCACGCAAGTTTCACACAGCAGGTTCATTCATTTAAATTTTTAAAAAAACTTTTAAGGTCAATATTATTAGCCCCTTTAAGCAATATGTTTTTCGATTGTACAAACCATGATTTGCCTAATTAATCTAACTTGCCTAATTAACCTAGTTAAGCCTTTAAATGTCCCTTTAAGCTGAATACTATCTTGAAAAATATCTAGTAAAATATTCTGTATTGTCATCATGGCAAAGATAAAATAAATCAGTTATTAGAAATTAGTTATTAAAAGTATTATGTTTAGAAATGTATTTAGAAAAATCTCTTAATTAAATAGAAATTGGGGAAACAGATATATAGGTGGCTAATATTTCTGCCATCAGCTGTACATATATCACCTATAAATTTCCAAATGTTGGGTTATATTTAAGGGGTTAAGAGACTTTTATAGGACACAAAAAAATTGTATAAACAAAAATCATTGTAAAATCATGTAGTATCTTGATATTTAGATACTGTAGTATCTTGTGATGTCTAATAAAGTCATTACAGCTGTTCTGTATAACCTTAATCATATTTTGTCTATTGACCTTTCTGCATTTGGCCAGCAAAATTTTGTAAACGAACAATATGGTATGGAGTCAAGTCAGGCCCTTATACACTGTACATGCAACATAAAATAAAGTTTTGCAAACAAAATATAAAGTACTGAGCAAACGAAATACACCAAACCAGAAAATCGCAAAGTCCAAAGACATGCGGTATAGGTGAATTGGGTAAGCTAAAATTGTGCTTAGAAGTATGTGTGTGAATGTGTATGGATGTTTCCCAGTGATGGGTTGTGGCTGGAAGGGCATCCGCTGCGTAAAACATATGCTGGATAAGTTGGCGGTTCATTTCGCTGTACCCCTGATTAATAAAGGGACTAAGCCGAAAAGAAAATGAATAAATGAATAATTTTTTATTATGTTGCAAGTATATAAGCCTCTGAGTTGATGATAATGATATCAATGATATCAGATATCGGTCATGAATCGGCATATTAAAAAGATGTTTTTGACAAACCCCCCCCCCCCCAAAAGTCAAGTAAAGAAGGCCAAAAGAGAAGTGTGGAGTTTGCAGGCAGGTAGATTTACAGTAAATGTAACGGGGATTACGCTTATGTGAAGATGATGCGCTTTTAAAGAGTCCAAATCTCTACCTGTCAGTCTACACAGCTGGAGTAAGGCTCCTCCTCGGGGCTGATGAGGAAAAATAAATGCAGATTGGGCACCATCCTTTAGGATAGTCCATACCGAGCCCTAATCTGCTGAAGTGTGCTTGAAAATCACCTGGGTGCACTTCTCCTACACGTCATTGCAAAAAAGCAGAACATATAGAAAAGGCTAATCTAACCAAAGAGAAGTAAGATATGAGGAAACGTCTCTTTTTTTTATTCTAACGCTGAATCATTACACCTGTCGGCCAGCGCTGACGCTCCGCCTGAATAAGTGGCCATTGCTGAAAGCACCGTATTTTGAAAAGCCTGGATGGGTTGTTTCACTGAAGTGCATAGATCTGAAGCTTTTATATTAACCCCTTGAAATCAAAGGCGCAGACTGCAGCATTTCACTAACACTCCCGAACGACACCTCTATTCATAATTTAGCTGCACTCCACCGTACGAGCGGCCCACAGCTCTTCAGTCATATTTCAGCTCGCACAAAGTAATGCATTTTGACAAGTAAATTGCTCGCTGATAGCGTCGCACATAAATAATGAATTCTTAGTAATAGCTACAGGAATAATACACACACTATAGACTAATGCAAATCACAAACTTATAATTGATGAGGAGGCATTGCTGTTTCGATTTATGGGCGAAAGTTTATGTTGCAGGAATAGGAATGGATGAATGAATGAACTTTTCTTTTCTTTTTTTTTGGATGTTTGTTTTCATTTTATAGCCAAATAGTCTTTTAGAAGTGAACAGATCAGCCAGATCCCTGATGGTAATACCAGTTACTGTCAAGATGATTTTCTAACTGATTGTTTATGGTCATTGTTGATGCACTATTCTGCTAAACATATCAGAAATTTGACTAACAGTAAATTATAACGTGCATTGGCATAATAGTATTTAAAAGGATTTACTTTGTAGTAAACAATGTTGGTAAGTTGACTATCAAAAGTTGTCTGTTAATATTATTTAATGGTATTATTTAACATTAAGTATGAATAATCTTGTAAAGCGTTTATTAATCATAGTATAGCATATGTTTTTCGCAGCGGATGCCCTTCCAGCCGCAACCCAGTACTGGGAAACACCCATGCTCTCTCACATTTGCACACACTCACTACGGCCAATTTAGTTATTCAATTCACCTATAGCACATGTGTTTGGACTGGGGTAAACCGGAGCACCCGGAGGAAACCCACGCCAACACGGGGAGAACATGCAAACTCCATACAGAAATGCCAACTGACCCAGCCGGAACTCGAACCAGCGACCTTCTTGCTGTGAGTTGACAGTGCTAACCACTGACACTAGTTAGTTAACATGAACTAACGTTATTTAACATGAATGAATACCGTAATATATGTATTACTAATAGTTTGTTCATGTAAGTAAATACATGAACCAATTGACCATTATTTTAAAGTGTAACCGCTATCATTATTGCTTAATATATTACAGAAAATAATCAATAAAAAGTATGTTTAACAAACAATCACGTAAAGAAAATAGACCACTATGTTGGATTTTATTCTTGCGCATATGGCAGTGTATTATGAAAAGTGTTGCTTCATGAAATGTCTGAAAGTATTGCATCTAATCCTTTTCATCTGTGATAAAGTACACACAAAGACTGCGCCAAGATCTCTACTGGAAGCAGAAAGTGTCTGGCGTCATGTCTCCATATTTACCTCCTCTCTGACCACAAACAGCTAGTCTCGATAATCAATCTGTTGAGATTAATGGGTAAAACTTGAAAAACTTTATGTAGCAACACAGGAACATCTTATAACAATTTTACCAGGACATATTGTGACAATTTCAAACTGAAAGCCAAACCAACAACAGACATTACAGTAGCTTTGGCTCTTTTCTCGCAGTGTCTGAAAACTTAGTTCAAGGATGCAGTGTATGATTGGTCATATGGCCCACTTTGTTGTAATTGGTCAGATGGCCTGTTCTGTTATGATTGTTTTTTTGAGCCTGCTTTGCTCTGATTGGTCAGGCTTAGTCTGTGATTGGTCTGATGGCTCTACTTTGCTCCAACTGGTCAGATGCGCTAGTCTGTTGTGACAGATCTGATGGCCCTAAGCTGCTCTGATTAGTCACATGGCTCAGTCTGTTGGAATTGGTCTGATTGGTCAGATAGTCTAGTCTGTTGTGATCACTCTGATCAGGCTTAAGCCGCAGTCACACTATAGTTTGAGCATGCTAAAATTTGTTTTATGGCACTACGATAAGGGGTGGGATGAAAGATGATTAGACATAGTCTGTTGAGCCTACTTTGCTCTAATTGGTCAGATGGCTCAATCAGTTGTGATTGATCTGATGGTCCTACTCTTATCTGATTGGTCACATAGCCCAGTCTTTTGCTATTGGTCTGATAATTCCACTCTCTGATTGGCCAGATGGGCCAGTGTGTTGTGATTGATCTGATGGTCCTGATCAGGCACTGTCTGTTGTGATTGGTCTGTTGGCCCTGCTTTGCTCCAATTGATCAGATGGCTCAATCTCTTGTGATTGGTCTGATGGTCCTTATCTGCTCTGATTGGTCAGATGACCCAGTTTGTTGTGATTGGTCTGATAACCCTGAACTAATTAATCAGATGGTGTATTGTGATTGGTTCAATGGTTCTACTTTGCTCTAATTGGTCAGATGACCCAGTCTGTTGTGATTGGTCTGATAACCCATAGGTCAGATGGCCCAGTCTGCTCCAATTGGCCAGATGGCTGTTGTGATTGGTCTGATGGTCCTACTCTGCTCTGATTGGTCAGATAGTCCAGTCTGTTGTGATTGGTCTTATAGCCCTTATCAAGCTCAATCTGTTGAGATTGGTCTGAAAACGCAACTCTGCTCTGATTGGTCAGATGGTCCAGTCTGCTCCAATTGGCCAGATGGCTGTTGTGATTGGTCTAATAGTCCTACTCTGCTCTGATTGGGCAGATAGTCCAGTCTGTTGTGATTGGTCTGATAGCCCTGATCAGGCTCAATCTGTTGAGATTGGTCTAACAACTCAACTCTACTCTGATTGGTCAGATGGCCCAGTCTGTTGGGATTGGTCTGATAACCTCACTCTACTCTGATTGGCTAGATGGTCCTGTTGTGATTGTTACACTGCATACCGCATGTGTCTGAAATAAAACTCCCATTACCATATCTGAATTTCATGTCTTCCTCTTACACATTTGTAAACCTGAGTATATGAACAGTAACTATACTGTTAGTTTTACCATATATCCTCATTCATAGAAAATGAATGCAAAGGGGATTTGCTTTGGCAGCACAAAAAACATGAGCTGACATCAACAACACAAGCCCAACACTTCTATGTCTCAAGATTTAAGGTGTTGTTTCACCTATTAGAGAATATCTGTAGGCACTCGTCAGTCTGTGACCTCTGTCTTTACCCATTCTGATCCTGTTCTTTGCTTCATTTATCCAAGCAGCCGACTGACCCGTGCTGATAGCACACCTGGGAATGACAAAAGCGAGCCCGCGTGTCCTCCAAGCACCACGCAAGAGGAAAAAACTCAACGGACAGTGATTGAAAAGTGTCAGCTACACAAGGGTTTTGTTTTTCTTGGCTGGAACAGCTTGTTGTCTCAGAGTGACAGATGACAAGCCGTTCGCGAGGTAACGATGATTGCGGCAGGAATAATGAAGGGCACGCTGACAGAGAGCGTGATTACATTTAGATCTCTATCTCCCCTGCCAATAAACCAACACGGCTGCTCTTTACCTGCTGGGATTAATTAAATCAAAGATAAAGATAATAAAGGTAATTGCAACTGCCATCATCATGGTTCATAGTCGGATTCATGCTCCTGCTGTTTACACACACATACAGAGAGAGTGAGACAGGTGTGTAAGCAGCAGCACAGAACACGCAGGCAAGTGATTCTTCAGTTACAGACACTGCTGTTTAAGAAGTTGATTTATTTTTAATGGAAATTAAGCATTTTTGCGGCACGGTGGCTCAGTGGTTAGCACTGTCACCTCACAGCAAGCAAGAATGGTCACTGGACAGAGTGCCAGCTGGGCCAGTTGGCATTTCTGTGTAGAGTTTGTATGTTATCCCCATGCTAGCGTAGGTTTCCTCCGGGTGCTCCGGTTTCCCCTCACAGTCCAAAGACATGCGCTATAGGTGAATTAGGTAAACAAAATTGTCCGTCATATGAGTGTGTGTGTGAATGTGAGAGTGTATGGGTGTTTCGCAGTGCTGGGTTGCGGCTGGAAGGGCATCCGCTGCGTAAAACATATGCTGGAATAGCTGGCGGTTCACTCCGCTGTGGAGACCGCAGATAAATAAGGAACTAAGCCAAATGAAAATTAATGAATGAATGATGTTGACAACAAAATATGAAGTTTTATTAAGGTTAAGCACCACTAACAATGGTTTTAGATTTCAAATTTACATGAGAGATAATGTATATAATGTTCTGCCTTCTCTATTAAAATATTGACTAACAAATGCTTTACCATTATTGTCTTTCTGTTAATAAGCATTTATAATAGCTGTATGCATGATTATAAATAAATTAGGAAAATGCTTTTTAAAATAGCTTCAGACAGAGTATATCAAGTCCCTCCACGGGACGTTAATTGTCACGAAAATGTCATATTTGTGGAGGGAGGGGGAAAAGGGGAAAATACATTTTTCCTTGAAGATTTCTTTTGATTTTGGTGTAAAATGCACCGAGCCGGACATGTTTTCATGGGATTCACCCGTAATAATGCATTATGTCCTGATCACTGTTCATTATGGATTGTTAGAGGAGATAAAGAAGTCGGTGCATAGTGCAGTGTTTCATCCCTGAGCCATCATCCACAAAATCTCAAGACGTCTGACTCCGCATCAAAGCCTTTTGTTATGAAAGAGGTGGAAAATTGCAGAGCATCATCCGATATGAAACAGGAAAGGATATCATCCCTGTGATCTTCAGCCCACGGAGACCCACAGCCATAAACTGCATAATGATCATATTATAGGCGTCATAAAGCTCTGTTTTTGTAGTCCCGCGAAGCTCGTTAGAGAGAGATATCAAACTTAAAGCATTACCCTTGAATAACTTTGGCTTCAGAACTTCATTTCTTTATTCTCCGGCTCGTTCACATCTTCGCTGTAGCTGTGAGCTATTGGAATGATCCTTTTATTGTGAGCATTTTCATCCATTACTGCTCTTTTATACTCGTTTAATGCAAAAATTACTTTTAGCGTTGATCGACCAATGAGCCAGATGAGTATTGTGGTTCTTTGAGAACTGGATGGTCTCTTTGTTGTCTGGTGTTCTTTAGCTTTTTTTAAAGTTTTCCTTTTATAGATCGATCAAAGCATTTATGTCTTTGACCGTCTACAATGTCTGCTTTTTTTTTCTCAAACGCTGTAGTTGTATGTTGACATGTTGAGAATTTGAGATTTTTGTTGTGCTTTGAAAGTAAAAAACTCTTTGTGTAGTTCCAAAGGATAAGGACTTGATCTTTAATTGATATGGTAAAACCAATGCCGATGCCAGTACTGTACTTAGTACCAATGAAGAGATGAAATTTAGATTTGGAATTGTTGTTTGGTTTTTAGTGCTTGACCATTCACAGCAGACTGGGCCCAACTGACCAATCAGAACATAGCAGGCTGTTAAAAAGGAGGATGTGTTTACTTGGCAGATTTGGATAAATGGTTCTGTCAGGTCTGCTTGGAAATGAGAGCGTTAGTTCACCAGAAAAGCCTGAGGGACTCAATTAGTTTGATCAGGTGTGTTTAATTAGGAATAAAGCTAAACTGTGCAGAGCTGTGGCCCTCCAGGAAATGAGTTTGATACCTGTGCCATACGATAAGCACCTACTTCTGACCTAACAAACACCACTTCCAACAGCAATCTAATGGTTTCGTTTGGCATGGTAGAGTTCAACATGGCCCAGCTCAATTCTGTTCAGTTTTGCTCAGTTCAGTTTGCATTTCCACTGCAGTTCATTGCTGAATGTGGAATTATCTCTATTGTGGTGCCTCTACTATAATTTTTCTCATTTCGGTTCATCCTTTTCAACTTGTGCTGGATCAGCATTGAGTGGAACTTCTGGGCCTCTTCTGGTAACCACGATGCTGCCATTTCAGGTGTCTCTTGCTGCTGACTTTTTCAATACAGCGGGTTTGGTATCTCATGTTGCAAATCTGATGACACAGGTAGTGATGATCCTTTCTGACCAATTGGTGATCAGCAGTGTGTAAATGTCAGGTTTTGGGAACAGTAGAGGTCAGTTGGTGGTGCTTAAAAGTATATTAGGTACTAGTTATGGAATGGAGAGGAAAAGTCCCCAAAAGTGAGCCATACCAAACTGAACCATGCCATACCATGTAGTGAAAAAGTGCCTTGAGTCTCCCATCCAGATACTGACCAGACTCAACCCTGGTTACAGAGTGATATGGCTCAAATCTTCACAAACTCAAAGGACCTTCACAGGAGATCACGGGTGCGCAGCCAACAAATCTGCAGCAACTGTGTGATTCTATAATATCATTATGACTCAACATCTCTGAGGAACATTTCTAACACTTATAATGCAGGCTTCTGAAAGCAATGTGCATTTTTGACCTAGGATGGGTATTAACCTAATTGTAAATAGACCTCCAAAACAAAATTTAGCAATCTTTAAAATGGCAATATGCACATAGATTGACCATTCAGAATAAATTCTCAACTGTTCTATGGAAAATTATAATTCCCACTTTTGATACCACGCTGATCCATCTATGAGGAACATTTCAATTCAATACAATTCATCTTTATTTCTATAGTTATTGTTATCGCTTTTACAATGTAGATTCAAAGCAGCTTAACAGAAGTTCTAGTAAATTGAAACTGTGTCAGTCCAGTTTTCAGAGTTTAGTTCAGTTCAGTGTAGATTAAATTTCACTGCTGAAAGTCCAAACACTGAAGAGCAAATCCATTGATGCGCAGCTCCAAAAGTCCCAAACCAAGCAATCCAGTGGCGACAGTGGCGAGGAACAAACTGCACCAATTGAAGGAAAGTGAAGTAAAAAAAACTAGAGAAAAACCACGCTCAATTGGGCACGACCATTTCTCCCCTGGACAAACGTCTTGTGCAGAGCTGCAGTTTAGGCACCGGATGCTGGAGAACGCTGGACGTCCATTGTGGAGAAGCTGCATTTTCAACACTTTGTTTAATCTATGCCACAAATAATACTGGTTTCTGAAAGCAATGTGCGTTTTTGACCTAGGATGGGTATTGACCTAATTGTAGATAAATTAGGAACGTTTAAAATTGTAATATACACACAGAATTCTGTACCAATCGATACTGACATTTTAAAAACGTCCGTTACCCATTAACATTTGAGCGCTGTTGAGCGCGTTCTTAAACAGTTCTGATTTGCCATTGTGTTCACATGCTCAACATAAATGTCTGTGATTGGCCGTGAAGGTCTTCAGTTCACCGAACTCACTGCTGTTTACTGAGTGTAACCACAGATACAGGGACACTGGAGTGTTTTAAAGCCAAAATTCATCAATACATTGCTCGTATGTCAGCTTATAGACAAACCAGTTGATCGACGTGACTTTGAAATGCGCCAGTGTCCCTGTATCTGTGGTTACACTCAGTAAACAGTGGTGAGTACTGTGAACTGATGACCTTCACGGCCAATCACAGTCATTTCTGTTGAGCACGTGAACACAACGGCAAATCCGCACTGTTTAAGAACGCGCTTCAATATAATGATGGGAAATAGACCTTTTTAAAATTTCAGTATCGATTGGTACCCAATTCCAGTATCGTGACAACACTACACACAGATGAATCATTCCAAATAAAGTCTGGACTGTTCCACAGAAAATATTAAATCATCGGTTTTGATACCACGCTGATCCATCTCCTTTCTATTTTGCCTAGGAGAAACACTGGGGCTACTAAAGAGATCTTTTTTTTCCTGTTCTGCCAGATAAGCCTCACAGTGGACTGGACCAGCGGTGGGCTCGAGTGTCTGCTTGTGTTGAGATTACCCTCTAATGACACTTGAAATCCCCCCTCCATGAGCCCGAGGTGATGTAATACCAAAACAAAGCTCAGATCCCAACACCTGCTGATTTTCGCTTTTCACAACTTAAGAGCTGCTTTCTTTTTTCGATAAACTGCAGCGCCGCGTGTAGGTTATAAAATCTGTTTGTTGCCACATACTTGACAATGTTTATCAAAACCAAAACTGTCGTCAGCTCCCTTGTGGTTTGCTTGGCATTTGTTGGGGAAAGTTTGGGCCATATGGGGGGATTTACATACGCTTTCCATTGTTTTCATTAGCATACCGACCATATGGGTTTTGACACATTAGCAGATATTTGATGGCCAGCATATTAGTGTGGAAAACACAGAGGTGATGACTAGTGAGAAAAAAAACAGTCTGTTCGTCTTGCGTACGTGTGACGGGCTTATCTAACGCTCTCATACTTTATTCATTTACGAGATTACGCTCTGAAACTCTTTAAAGAGACGTCGCTAGCTGTCTGCATTTGCTGTGCATTTAATCTAAATGCGTTCAAGGAGAAACGCTTCAAATGTTAAAACAGACATCATTTGTGATTTTGTCTTGGTGTTGAGCATAAATGGCAGCTTCATA
>CAIGQW010055747.1:442604-454838 GCA_903798125.1 Danio choprae | reverse complement strand
AAAAAAAAGCAAAATAAAGCTTAGATTTGATAGACGAGACCCACAGAACCATCCAGGTTTTTACACTCTGTTGAAGTCTGTGAAAAACTCACACCTGAGAGATGCGTGTGACTTCATTCTCCCTATGAGAGGTGTCTTTAAGCTGCCATCACCCCCAAAAAAGCCTATTATATGAAGTATTAAATACATTTCAGTAGTTCAGTACTTTCCCTTGTGTCATTCCATTGTTATTACACAGAACTCAGTTTTCAGATTTTGTTTTGTTGTTTTATTTTTATGTTTGTATTGTTTGGGTTTTTACCAAAATTTGGTTCAATTCCATGTCAACAGCTCCTTCAGAATTATTATTCCCAGGAAAACAACATGACGTAAGTTGACTCAACTTACTTTTGATATTATTATGCAAATAATTCATTTACTTAATAATTTTAAGGCAACAGGTTTAGTCACTTTTTAAGCAAAGTCAACTAATCACTTTAAAAGCATTAGGTTTACAATTTTTTTAAAAGTAATTCAAATCACTTTTTACTGTGTGTTGACTAGTACACTAGCATGAAGTACTTGATTAGTATAGAAACTCATTTATTTACTGTATTGTACATTTATTTACTTAATTTACTTGAGTCTGAGTATTTTCCAACACGATTGCATATCAGTTGCAATTAAATGAAAATCTGTTACAGTTCAAATACATTTACATTTAATTATTTAGCATATGCTTGCTATTACTAAATAAACACTTTGGAGTGGCCTAGTCAAAGTCCTGATGTGAATCTAATTGAGATGCTGTGGCATGACCTCAAAAAAGACAATTCATGCTCGAAAACCATCCAATGTTGCTGAATTACAACAATACTGCAAAGTTGAGTGGACCAAAATTCCTCCACAGCGCTGTAACAGACTTATTTAAAGTTATTTTAACCAGTTATTAGGTTTAGTCGGCAAATGCTTGTTCACGGGCACTGTGGTTAGCACTGTTGCCTCACAGCAAGAAGGTTGCTGGTTCGAGTCCCGGCTGGGCCAGTTGGCATTTCTGTGTGGAGTTTGCATGTTCTCCACTTGTTGACGTGGGTATCCTTTGGGTGCTCCGGTTTTCCCCACAGTCCAAAGACATGCGCTAAAAGTGAATTGGATAATTTAAATTGGTATGAGTTTGTGAATGAGAGAATGTATGTGTGGCAAGAAGGTCATCCGCTGCGTAAAACACATGCTGGAATAGCTGGCGGTTCATTCCACTGTGGCTACCCCTAATAAATAAGGGACTAAGCCGAAGGAAAATGAATGAATGAATATTTGAATACTTGAAATTTCATAAATTGAAAATAAACTTTGTTTTGCTCATTGCACTGTTATGTCATTAGCTTAGCAACATGCTAACACTCAGGCCCCGTTTACACTGATGCATTTTAGTTTTAAAACACACAAGTTTTGCTATGGTTACGCCATCCGTCCACACTACGCCGGAGTTTTCGAGCACCAAAAACTGAGCTATTTAGAAAAACGCTGAAGAGGCTGTTTCCATTTTAAAACGCTGCTGCTCCGTGTTAGTGTGGATGGTGGAAAACGGAGGCGGGGTTGCAGACATTCGCCTATCTGATTGGCGCTTTTTCCTAAATTTTAAGTAGCTTAAACAAAGTTCAGTCTTGCATCCTCTCCTTGTAAGTTCAGACTTCGCAAGTTTGATATGGAAAACAAACTCCCGAGGACACATCAGGTAAATCTTCAAAGGGAACAGTGTACTTTATAACCTCATTTACATCACCCTGGCTACGTTGTTTCACTTTCTTAACAATAAAATGAAAACATGATTTGAGAAACTGCCCACCAAAAATGTTGAGGCGTTGTGTAGCTACATATTTATATGACCGTCATGTTCACTGTATGCATATTTATAACAAAATATAACATAATTGCCTCCTTTCATTTTCATTGAAACTACGAAATAACCATGTCTCTTTTGCTGAATATCAGTTTTAATAATCAATAATGGCCATTATAAAAGTACAATAAGTTTATACATTATAGGAAATAAAGGCAAGCAATCAGTCAAATGTGCAGAATCAGTGTGCGTGGTTACATAAATTAATATATTAAATCTTTGTGCTCAGGCAAAACACATTACCTGAGAACAAGTAATAGATTCAAAAGACCAATTTCGGGGAATATGTTGTTAGATATAGACAACAAGATGAATTAAATATCACGTTTAACAAATATAGTGAGATTAGATCCAGCAGTAGATCCTTGATGAACAGTCTGACGTGCTCTTATTTGGGTAGATGTCCCTCAAAGCACCCGCTGACTGCCTGCTCAGATGCGCACATACGCTACAGTGCATGCCAGAGTGTGTGTGCGCGTTTTTAGCGGTATAGTGTGGACGGAGAGTTGTTCAGGAACGCTGGGTGAAACGACAGTGTGGACGTGGATCGTTTTCATTCTAAAACGTATTAGCGTAAACTGGGCCTAAACTCTTATTAACAATAACTGTTATGTTATTTTATTGACAGACCATGTGGTGTGTTGGTTTACTGTAAAAAGGGTTTTAGATAGATCACATATGAAAATGAATCTTGCGAATGTTACCCATGACGTCAAGGTAGCACACTAGCATTTTGTAACAGAGGCAGTATGTTGTAAATCTGTTGTTGTCCAGCAAGCAGCTCATTAGATGAGTAATGAAGACTCTTCCGCTGTGTGTTCAGTGATTTTCTTCCAGGTTCTAGTCCCCGGTGTGAAGGACTGGAGAAGATGGACACATCTCTTAATCACAGAGCGCTGGCCAGACAGAGGCTGCAGGAACACAGACTCATTATCAACAAGCCCCCGAGTCCAGTGAGACCACCTCCAGAACCCGGGAGGATTGAGCAAACACTCGGCCTGATCCCTGCTCTAGTTCACCGCCGGGACCAGATGAAGCCCTTTAGCTAATGAGACTCCCTCACGGTTAGCTGCGGTAAAGTACACTTAATCAAATACCAGGTAGATGATGGGCAGAGGGCAAACTCATTTCCATTGCAAATCCATCGATGTTTTGGAAAGCAGTTGGGTTGAGTGTTTGTCAAGATATAAACTGGCTTACACTGTGGAAAAAAAAAAGTGTTCTGTATTTTGCGATTTGTGGGACTTTTCCATTTATTTACGGTTGTGAATTAAATTATGGGACCTTTATTTGTGTTCTGTCACTTTTTGATGTTGAAAATGCAACTTTAGCAGTTTAAGAAAGTGACTTTTATTGGCATTTTAGTAGTTTGAAACTATATAATGTATACAAAGTAAAATATATATATAGAATTACAGGGAAAAAGTACTAAAAATCACCTCACTGTTAAAAATGTCAATAAAAGTATCTTTTTTCCAGACTTGTCAACGTTAAAAGTTGTTGGAGGACAAGTCGAGGTCCCATAATACAGTTTAAAAGCATAAATAATTGAAAACTCATTAAAAAATGATACATCTATTATAAATTATATTTTTTTTACAGTGTACCATGTTTATAAGAGACATATTTAAGATGCAGCAGCCTAGTCCAGTTAATTTCATATCTTCATAAAATTAATATTTGATAAAGTAACATATTTCAAAGTTGTTGTTTTGTGTATTCAAGCTTCTTTACGTCTTAAAATGTTTTTATTTTAACTCCAAACTATTAATTTCATCATGAATATGCTAATTACCCCCAGCCTTCGCTCACACCTGAGGCACCAGTTACACCAGTTTCAGTTTTTACGCATGCAGGGACGTTTACATTTAGTTTGAACAAACTTAAGCTCAATTTGATTTTGAGAAGGTTTTGTTGGTACCTCACGCTACATGGCTAAGCCGAGGCCTGTTGCACAAAACGAGTAGAACAAACTCTGGCAGGTTTTATTATTGGTTAGAGATTGCAAACCCAAACTGGATCAATCAGCTGTGAGTAAAATGCCATAGACGCGATGCAACAAAGCCACTCCCTGTCCCTGTTTATCTTTTTTTCCCCAAATATTATATCCTTTTAGAATAAAAGCTTTTTTTTTTCTTTTTCTGCTAATAATGTATTATGTTGTCAATTAGTTTTCAACTTTAAAATGAACATTTAAACATTTAGATATATCTTTATCTCTTAGCCAAGTATTTATATTAGCACACACAAGTGTACGAGGAGCTTTATATAATTATAGTTGAACCACTGAAGCCACATAGAATGTTTTGACTGCTTTTGGTTCCTTTTCTGGACTTTAAACATCTTACGACCCTTACTGTCTATCGAGGATGAGGGAGCTCTCGGATTTCATCATAATTTGTGTTCTGAAGATAAACAAAGAGGCATGGGATTAATAACAGATTAATTTGCAGTTTTTCTTTAGGTGAATTGATCTTAAGGTTTTGGGGTTTGTTTAAATGTTTAACCCTTAAAGGAACACTTCACTTTTTCTCTAAGTCTCCTAGAGTTAAACGGTTGACTTGAACCATTTTTGTATTATGTATTTTCTTCCAAAAAGAGAGGATTTTGTCACAATACCAGAAACAGTGAAGGAATGTTCCTTTGCATTTTTTACAGTTAAAACAAAGATCAGAGGAGTTTCTGTAAATCCTTTTCAGACACAAGGGTGTAAGATAAACTCTGTTAATGAATGTATAATTGAGTTCATGAACACCCAATGAAGTACATTTAGAAACAAATTGTTACACAAAAACGTATCTTAACAATAAAGCACTTAAACGAGAAACAAACTAAACAACAGAAAATAATACGGACGCGAAAGAACAGGCTGGTTGACACAAGTGAGGAGTTTGGTGTAGAATCAGGTGCTCCTCCTGAAAAGCGGAAGCAAATGCTTTTTAAATGTTGCGGACCAGCTCCCGATTGGTGCGTCGAGTGGCGTCATAATGATGAGTGACGGCCTTCTTGACCAATGGTCGCACACCTGAGGCAGGACAGGAAACAAAGCAGGGAAAGGGAGAGAAAGTGAAAGAAAAGAAACACAAAACATACATGGAACGTAACGGTTCCTTTAATATCTTAAATTTTTTTTATAATCTGCATATTAATCTGGGAAAACTTTTTCTTAGACAAGACACATCTCCCATTAACAACAGAACTCCTTTATGTAGAGATAACAACCAAATGCGCCTGCGAGAATATAGGAAAAACTCTTGAGAACCGGCAGCAATCTCCACTTTACACCTGAACAACTTGGATGTGCCTTAAGATGTCAGTGTTGAAGGCAGTCACGCGTATGTCTAAGTAAGGTTTTGTGTTTAATTGCTCCCCGGTGTTCACTCTACAGGATGCATTCTCTTGCGGTCTCGAAGGGGTCTGAGCAAAGCGACTCTGTAGGCGTTTTCTGGCTCGATGGCATGATACATCACAGTGTGTCTCAACAAGGTAAATCTTCTCCTCTCCTACTGAGCTGATGACACTTGATTGAACTCCCTAAATGTTTAAAGGCATTAATAATCTTGGGCTTGGTGACATTTCTTTTCAAAACTCTGGCAATCTGAAGTGTGATTAATTAAAATGTGTGGCTCTCACCATCAAGGGATTAATTTAGGTGATTTAACTGTGTGAATAGTGTTTTTGTGACTGTGAAAGTCAGTGTTTCAACATCACACCTTCCTTTGTAGAAGCTCGGACTGACGTAAGGCTGAAGCCCACCTTTCTGTCATGCATCTTAACATGTATATTGGTTCTAATCCAAAAAGTTTTTTAAGTGACACTTGGCCTGGGTGATTGGACAAAAATGTCAGATCACAATATAAGTCATCTCATATTTTGATAACGATATATATCACATTTATATTTAGTCATTTAGCAGATTAATTTGTCGTGGGTTTTCTCGGGGTGCTCCGGTTTCCCCCACAGTCAAAAGACACGCGCTATAGGTGAATTGGGTTAACAGAATTGGCCGTAGTGTATGAGTGTGTGTGAATGTGAGTGTGTATGGGTGTTTGCCAGTGCTGAGTTGCAGCTGGAAAATATATGCTAGAATAGTTGGCGGTTCATTCCTCTGTGGCGACCCCTGATATATAAGGGACTAAGCCGAAGGAAAATTAATGAGTTAGGAGGTGTTATTTTTTAAAGAGAGAAGAGTGTTTCTACAGGCGGTTTGTCAAGCCCACTCACCTGTGTGAGGCACACTAAGAATTGCCAAATTATACTACATCACAATATAGCATAATTTCTGTCAATTCAGTCAATTACTAGTTGAAATATATTGACCACATGTAAAGTTCTGTTACTTTTTTACGTTAAAGTATATACTCAGACATATACTCAATCATACGTGATCTTGTTTATCACTTTATTTAGAACTTCATGGCTAAAGTTTGGTTAAAAATTGGATAGTATACTAGATGATATGCCGCATTAAACAGTTTCACTTTTTTAAAAATGTATGCCACTTCAGTTCTTGCTGTGAGGCAACAGTGCTAACCACTGGGCCACCGTGCCACCCCTATAGGAAAGGAGGAGTAGGGGTGGAAGGGGGGATTCTTCAAAACGAAGATGACTGTGATATGAAATTTAGGGTATTTATGGTGGCTTAGAAATCGTCTGATTGGTGAATCATGAATTGGATAATGCGGGACCAGCCGCAGCAATCATAAGCACTAATCCTCTCCAAATTAGTTTATAAATAAACTTCACTTAATGTGAAAAGGAACTCAATTTGTTGGCATCATACTGCCTCATAGCATTTATTTTACATAGTAACTGCAGTCAGATGTCAACATTTTACAAAAATGTAGGCGGAAGCACATATTTTAAATGAGCCTGAGTTTAAAAATTATGGGATGTGTTGAAAAAAAAATGCATTGAGTGTGTTAACTAGCAACATTAGGAGTTAAGAAATGCAATCCAAACGTTTTTTTCTTGGTGGGGTAGTTAAATGGTTAATCCAATTGATTGTCAGGGGGATCACCAAGTTTGATCAACCTGTTTTGCAACCTTCAGGACTTGCTGCTTATGTCTTGGTTCCAGATACCACAATACTCCTTCAAGGATCTTTCAGAGTCCAATGCTGTACGTGAAATCACCTCCTATACCCTAAACCAGGATCTTCTTTCCTGCAGAGTTCAGCTCCAACCCTGATCAAATGCAACTAAACCGACTAAGTAGGATCTGAAGGAGCACTTGGTAATTAAAGGCAGGTGTGTTTGATCAGGGTTGCAGATGAACTCTGCAGGAAGGTAGATCTCCAGGAACAGGATTGAGCACTCCTCCCCTATACCTTATTCCTACATGTGTCCACTAATATAGTCCCCTTGAAGGCGGGAACGAAAACGAGTGAATTGGGGCACTGACTTCATTGAAGGGATGCAGTTTGGTTTGCTTCGCTGGTTGATAAATCCCTCAGACGGATTAGATTTTAAACTTCTTGGTCAGACGAGCTGTCTATTTGCAATGAAACAAAGTATTTGAGTTTATGAAATGTTACTTTAATTAAATATTAATTAATTTTGAAACTTACACAGGATTGTTGTTGCCATCTTGTGGTCAGACGTGGAATTATTTTGATGCACAAACTCTTACTGTGCATTGTGGGTATTATTTTCTAGCTGTTGAGTGTACAGGGGTTGTATACTTGTTATTGTGGTGCATTGTGGGATTGATTGAGTGCACTTGAGAATGTCCACTTTTTGGAATGTCAGTTGTGTTTTTGGACACCACTAGGGTTGTGTTCCACTCCACTTTTGGCAAACTTCCCTAACCACTTCTTCTCAGGCCATTTTAAAGTATGTTCCACTTTTCAGGTGAACGAGGGAAGTTTACATGGACTTACCCTCGACCGCTTATTTTAGAGCAAGGCTGCTTCATATGTCCACTTCAGCACCTATATGTCCCAGAATGCATTGCAATATTGACGTCCTATCAGTGGAGTTCCCAAGTGCTCAATGCTCCATTTAATCCCATTCAGATATTGCGCCAGTACTGGACACTTGTGTACCGTAATCAATGACGTACATCAATGAGATTGAGGGAAGTTAGTGAGTGAAGAGCACACAAAAATGCACTGCAGCCTAGAAATGGCTGCTCCCTCATATAGTGCACTATTTAAGGGTATAGGGGGGATTTCAGATACAGCCCAAGACTCTACAAGTCAACACTGTTTTGGCAGAAAGCTTTGAAACTGTTAAGTGGCTTACTGGTGTATTAGTATTTTTTTGAAAGGCTACTTGCCCAGTGACATGTTTTTTGGCCTTTTAAGGAGTTTTAAAGTGGTATCTAAACAAAACGTGTACTTTTGATATACAATTCAAGTATTTCTGAATATATTTTGCTCTTCATTTCATTTAAAGAGTGTTACTAACATCTGTTTCTCTAAGAGCTCAGAGACGAGATCTAGCTCCATTCTTGCGAGACATCTCAAGCTGCTGCTATCAGTAGAAATCGCTGGAGAACTATTACGTTTGATAGAATGATTACAGTTTCTGCGGTTTCCATCGCTGCCAGGATTTCCAGCACTTCAGATTTGAGACGATATGCAGCACTTGTTATGTTGGGAACGTGAAAGCAAAACTACACGTGATCTTGTTGTCTTTGCTAAATTATATTATCTCCGTCTACACACTTCCTATATACAGTTGAAGTCGAAATGATTCGCCCTCCTGTGAATTTTTCGTTTTCAAATATTTCCCAAATGATGTTTAACAGAGCAAGGGATTTTTCACAGTATTTGTCTGCAGAACAAACCATGGTTATACAATGACTTTAAGCTGAATACTAGTATCTTTAAAAATATCCAGTAAACTATTATGTACTGTCATCATGGCAAAGATAACAGAAACTGGGGGAAAATATACAGGAGGGCTAATAATTCAGACTTCAACTGTAGACTTAATTCTGCCATCAGGTTTGCGCCAATGCAGTCCAACATTGGAAAACTTGTGGAATATCACTGTTTGGCGACAGAAGCTCAAGACTCGGGTAAAATGTATAATTTATTTCCAAAAGAACCATGGTTAATCCTATGGCGAAGCGTCTTCCAGCTGATATATTGCATTTCTGAAGGAAAGTTTACCTTTGGAGAAAGACGGATGTTGAATTTAGCCTCATCAATTCAATAATAACCTTTCCCGAGGGTCACATAAATCTTTTTTCGGCAGGAAGGGAAATGTATATTCAAGCACAATTGCCGCCAAGTTGCATGTATTCCAGGAATAGAAGATTACCAGTCAACTTTCTGATGTCCCGTATGTATAATCTGACTGTTGATGCACGCTCTAGAATTGCTTCAGAGTTAAGCTTTGGTGAGTTTTGCTGAGTCTCTTCCTGATGCAAGTTATCGTAAGTTTGCAGAGGAAATGTATTGCGCGGGCTTGACTCGGTTCTGTTTGACTGCAGCAGCAAATGTCATTTTGGATGACGCAGCACAATAACTTTGCATGCTAATTCAGAAAAGCATGTCTCTGAAATATGGAGACGACCCATCAAAGTACTTCTAATCACTGGCAGAGGCCAAGGAAGAATTAGTGTGTGTGTGTGTGTGTGTGTGTGTGTGTGTGTGTGCGCGTGTGTCCGTCCTTGTGCCGTGCGCTTTCACACTGCGCTGCTTTTCTGTTCTCAAATGTCTTAAGTAAAGCTGATTAAAAGAGTGAGAAAATGATTGTTATTCAGAGTGAACATAGAAACCGATCTTCAAGTTGGCACGTTTTAATGATGTTTCTGTTTCTTCGTGATGTATTAAAGCATAGGTGAAAATGATTGAGACAGGTGACAAAATGCTAACCAGATTTCAATTTCTCAGCTTATTCAGAATCATCAGGTTATTCCAAATTAAATGTTTGTTATTTATATAAATATTTGTAACACTGAACATTTTTCATAACTTTGCCCCCTGTGTGATCATCTTTTCTCAATAGCTATGTTTCCATCCAAAGATGCGAACGAAATGTATGCGCAAAACTGGATTATCCCACAAAAGACATGCGCATAAAACAGCGTTTCCATCCAATGAGTCAAAGAGAACAAAAACGTCACGTCCTGATAAACTGGCACCAACTATCAACAGTAAAGACGGAATTTGCTGCAGTAGGAGAAGCTGCGTCAATTTTTTCTTTATTTAATAAATTACTTGCGCCTCAGTGACAATGCCGACACGTAATGAATGCGTGGTGGCGTTTGAAGGCACGAGACGCAGAGCACAGACACTCCTGACAGTTCTGGAGGTAATTGATAATATAATAACACTAATACTAAAATGGTTAAGGCGTTTTAGAGTGACCAAAACAACATTTCAGATGTTTTACAATGTGGTCAGCCTGCTGGTTTGTCCATTCACACATTTTTTTATCACCACATGATCTCAGAAAAAATGGTACAATGTTGTACCAAAGAAGATGCAAACCGTTGTCACTGGGGCAGTACCTTTTTATGGGACAGAATTGTACCTTAGGACAAAGAAACAAATTTGTACCATTGCAGTTTGTACCTTTAAGGGCATGATTTGTACCATGGAAAAACCTAAATGTATCTTTGGTTTTTAAAACTTGCAGATAGAATATTGTACCTTCATCAAAGGTACAAATCTGACCCATGAAGGTACCACCACAGTGACAAGACACTTTGTACTTTAATAGTGTCAAATGTGTACATTAGCAAAAATTAATAAACTGACCGAGTTCCTTCAAGTTGTCCCAACACAAATCGATTGTGTGGAACCCAGCATTTTTCATTTTTTACATAATAATCATCATACCCACAGCATAAACTGTAGCTTTGGTCTCAGATTTGCATTGTTTTTGACCCAGTTCTCTCGCAGAGCCGCGCAATTTCGCCGTTTCAAATGACTGTCATTTCTAACGCAGTACTGTCATTACTTCACAATGACTGACATTTATTTGCCAAGAGTTTGATCTCTTTGCTATTATTTTTATCTGACATCTCTTCGCCTCCCAGGCTGGTCTCTGTCTACATTTGTTCGACGAGTGAAGGCAAATGTGGACGTCTAACCTCCTATGTTATCTGACATCGGGTACGGTTTAATTTACAGCGGGTCGAGGAAGGGAAAGTCAGCCCCCCGCGATCTTTCACAGGACAAAAGATGAGGCTTTCCAGCACAGGCCACACGGCTTAACTTGTGGGATTTATACAATAGCCTTTCTTTCATTTGTTGCTAAATCTGAGGCTTTGACAGACAGACCAGCTTTATTCCGTGTCTCCAGCGCTGTTTAATGCTGACGTTCCTCTGGAGACAATTAGGAAGTCTTTTCCCATGCCCCAGTGTGACATACGTGGACTTTTAAGGCTTAATTACAGATGTCTATTAAACATGATCATATCATTCATGCTTTGACAATACAGTTTTTACAATTCCGTTTATTTTCATGCACCTAGCAACTTTTAGATTTTGGCTTTTTTTTTTTTTTTTTTACATTTTAAAGAAAACATCCAAAATACACTTATTTTGTCGCACTCCATCAATTTGTGTGTGTGTGTGTGTGATTTTAATTAGTGGTGGCGCGGTGTCTCAGTGGTTAGTACTGTCGCCTCACAGCAAGAAGGTCGCTGGTTCAAGTCCCGGCTTGGTCAGTTGACGTTTTTGTGTGGAGTTTGCATGTTCTCCCCGTGTTGGTGTGGGTTTCCTCCGGGTGCTCCGGTTTCCCACACAGTCCAAAGACAGGCGCTATAGGTGAATTAAGCTAAATTTGCCATAGTGTATGTGTGTGAATGTGAGAGTGTATGGGTGTTTCCTAGTACTCGGTTGCAGCTCCAAGGGCATCCGCTCTGTAAAATATATGCTGGATAAGTTGGCGGTTCATTCCGCTGTGGTGACCCCTGATAAATAAAGGGACACAGCTAAAGGAAAATGAATTAATGATTTCAATTACAGTTGGTGTTGGGTAATTACTTCACAAATGTAATTCATTAATGATTACTAATTACATCATTAACACTGTATCTAAATTAGGGCTGCACGATACTGGGAAAATATGAGATGCTGTTGAGTTTTGCGATAACAATATTTTTTACTGTATATCATTTGCCTAGAGAAATTCAATTTTTATTATTAGCTATTTTTAAAAATAAATGATTGATGTGAGGATATTAAAATAAACAGGTATAAGATATTGTGGCTGAAAGTACATCCGTCACATGAAACAAATGCCAGAGTAATTGGCGGTTCATTCCATTGTGGTGACCCCTGATGCAATCAGGAACTAACCTGAAGGATAGTGTGTGAAGTACAAGATATTTTTCAGATTTAATTCACACACACACACACACACACACACACACACACACACACACACACA
>CAIGQW010055747.1:431903-442594 GCA_903798125.1 Danio choprae | reverse complement strand
TCAGCAGATATTCTGACTCTGATTGGCTGTTGTCATTTTCCTCTCGTCTTTTTAGTGTTTATTTTCAGCTCTGGGTTCATCTTTGGCCCACTCCAGCCAATAGCAGAACAGTAACTACTGGGGAGGCAGGGATAAAGATAGTAAGGCCCCATCTGATGTCCATATCAAATGTCCCCAGACGTTTATCACACGTCTGCGATGCATATTTTGCTATTGTGATATAGATAATTTTAATGTATGTGTCTGAAAAGTAATTTAGTTACTCAGAGCAATTTAATTACTTGACTTAATACTACTTAAAATATCTCTACATCTCAACTACTTTACAATAGAATGAAACTCTTTTAAATCTTAAATTTGAGCCAAAGTCCTTTTAGCTTTATAAATGTTTTAAAACTTAAGCATTTTAATAAGCAAAAGAACATTTAGTTAACAAACAGAATTCCTCTGCCAAAAAAAGGGAATTGTTGAGAACATAAAATCTTTCAAAGCAATAAACACCATCACTGTAAAAAGAAAAAGGGGGCAACCAGCGTTTTTGAGTTTACTCAAACTTAAATAGAGTCAAGTGCAGTACTTGGGTTAAAAGTTGAGTCAACTCAAAAAAGCTCTGCAGCAAGTTGCCTTACAATTTTGATACAATTTTGTTGCCTTACAACTTTTTTTTTTTACAGTGATGTTTCATACATATACAGTATATATTGGTATGAATTAATTTCTGATTTAATCTCGTGCTTAATCTTTAAGGATGTTGATTTGTCTTTGATTAATGCAACATTCTTTAGTTAAAAAAAAATTAATATTTATAAATATAAATGTATTTGTATAACAAACATATACAATTACAATTCCCTGAAATGATTTGTAATTGTATGTTTGATATGTATTGATTTCTTCAGTATTTAATGCAAGTACAGTATACATAAATATAAATAGCTAAAAATTAACAGTAATATCTTTACTTTTTAGTGAGTAAGTAATTTACAGTAATTACAGTACAATATATTTTTGCAGTCCATCCATCCATCCATCCATCCATCCATCCATCTAAATAAAGCTTATGAGGGATATGTTCATACAGTTGAAGCCAGAATTATTAAACCCCCTGAATTATTAGCCCCCCGTTAATTTTTTTTCCCCCAATTTCTGTTTAACGGAGAGAAGATTTTCTCAACACATTTCTAAACATAATAGTTTTAATAACTCATTTATTTGCCATGATGACGGTAAATAATGTTTTACTAGATATTTTTCAAGACACTTCTATACAGCTTAAAGTGACATTTAAAGGCCTGACTAGGTTAATTAGGTTAACTAGGCAGCATAGGGTAATTAGGCAAGTTATTGTATAACGATGGTTTGTTGTGTAGACGATCGAAAAAAATATTGCTTAAAGGGGCTAATAATTTTGACCTTAAAATGGTTTTAAAAAAATGTTAAACTAATTTTATTTTTGCCGAAATAAAACAAATAAGACTTTCTCCAGAAGAAAAAATATTATCAGACATACTGTGAACATTTTTCTTTGCTCTGTTAAACATCATTTGGGAAATATTTCTGAAATATTCTTGAAATAATTCTGATTTCAACTGTACATAATTGGTAATATCCATCACTTTATCACAATAATGTGATTATATATATTTTTAATGAAGTATGTAGTGATAAAATGAGTCTCCCAAATTAAAGATAACAAGAAATGTTGACTTGACTTCATCCAATTTTGCGATTTCTGCAAAACAATGCCTCATTTGCATATCTAAACATTCACTGTACTACTCACCCACATTGTCTAGCCTTAACATCACTATCGTATCATTAATATTTTAATGCAAACATTACTACATACTGTATTCTTCACCTGAATTATGCTAGCTGTAATCATAGTAACACACTTAACTAGCTGTCATCTGCCAGACGCACAAAACCGACTGGCTCCAAATGAATTCTAAATGTTTACTACTACCATCTGCTGTTCATACAGTGAAATATGATTTCTTTTTCTTCTTCCCTTCTTCTGAACCGTGTGCTTGTACATCCAAGTTAAGGTAACCGTTGTGCATTTTCCTGTTCCACTCGCCCCGAACCAGTTGTAGTTAATGCAAGAGCAGGCGATATATCACTTCTCTGCATTTAATCAACCATAATAAATGGCTCTAAGCTGATCGTTAGCACTCATTTAGCAAACACCCCCTCTCTCGTCTTATCATCCTCCTTTAACACAATAAAGGATATTTAACTCTTCACTTTGAAGCCGTTTTGGAGCCATTTTAGTTGTTGTTGCTAAGGATACGCTGTCACCATGGCAGTAAAATCATCTGTGATACTAATATATCGGTGCGTTTTGTGCCTGAAGTAGACCGTGGGGAAAATAAAGCCGCCGAGAATCAGAGAATTCTTGTGATTTATCTTTTATAGCGCAGGCCATCCGGTCAGGAATGACAATGTATTGAAGTCAATGTGTCAGGGTTATCTATGTGGAAGTTACAGATTGAGAAAGTAGTAGTTAGGCCACAGTCGACACATGTTTTTGTGTACAGTGTATTAGTTGTGTGTTGCGCGCAGATAAACTAAAGTTTCAATAGTTTGATGGCAGTAGTTTCTTTAATTTTTTTGTAAATAATAAATTGTTCTCACTTTATTTTATTGTGCAATTCACGGTATTAACAAACCTCTAACTAAGATTTTAGCTCGATAAACTACTAATTAGTTGCTTATTAACAGTTAGGATTAGGAATGTAAAATTAGATACCTCATAAGTGCTAATAAACTTTTCATACCTTAACGATATAGCCAGTAAATAAGCCAGTAGTACATGGTGTGAATTGCTACTTAAATTAAACTGTTACTATTGAATTTATTATTAAAATTAAATTATTTATTTTTTGTTTTCAGCAAGGCCTTAAGTACATTATAAGCACAAAATTCTTTTTAGCATTGATAATAATACGAGTTCATTCATTTATTCATTAAATGAATTCTGCTTTGTACCATAATTTCCAGAAGGAGAACGTCCGGCCATCTGACCTCAAGCTGAAGCAAACTTGGGTTCTGCAGCAGGACAATGATATAAAGCCAATCAGCGGCATCCGCTTTGTAAAACATATGACAGAATAATTGGTGGTTCATTCCGCTGTGGCGACCCCTGATAAATCTGGGACTAAGCTGATTTATCAGTTGATTTATGCTTGTTTATCACCTGATTTAAGCTGATTAACATGTAAACATCCATAGTGGCATGTTGTATCTTAAACAGGTAATTGTCTTTAATGAGCGTAAACATTTAGATATTTTCACATCCCAATGTTGACAAGTAAGAACAGGAACACAGAAATTCCCATGAGGACACATGGAGAACCGGCTTTTTAAGGTCATGCTACAGCATTTCAATTGGATTCAGGTCAGGACTTTAACTAGGCCACTCCAAATCTTAATTTTTTTCAGCCATTCAGAAGAGTATTTGCTAGTTTGCTTTATATCATTGTCCTGCTGCAGAACCCAAGTTTGCTTCAGCTTGAGGTCACTAACAGATAGCCAGACGTTCTACTTCTGGATATTTTGGTACAAAGCAGAATTCATGGTTCTGTTTATCAAAGTCTACCAGGTCCTGAAGTAGCAAAAGTGCCCCAGACCATCACAATACAATCACCACCACCTTTTTCTGTTGGTATAATGTGTAAATGAGCATTACATAGACATGTGGAGAGTGTCAAACTAACATTTTACAAATATTTAAGGAGGACATGAGGACACGGGGAGAATCCAAACTCCATACTGAAAGGCATCCTAGTTCTGCTGTAGGATTTTTACCAGGTACTTTCTTGCTTTTTTACAATATTAACTTTATTTTTTACTGCAATTTGATCGTCTCTCAAAAAGCATAAAAACCTGTATGACTCCTAAACTTTTGAATGGTAGCATATATTCTACATTTAAATCTAATGAAATACATTTCAGCTACTGGATCTTCTCTGCACTTCTAGAGACCCCTTTTTTCTTTTCTTTTTTTAGTTTCAGGCTTCAGAGAGATTTTGTTCTTCTTTTTTAAACTGACTATTAACCTGCATCAACTCATTTTTTTTCCTTCGTATTTTTTTCCTCCCAGAATGTTTAAGCTGTGGGGTTCTGACCATCAAACCTTCTCTGCAACCTATTTGTGATTGATTATCCGCCATTCAGCGTTCACACCAGAGGAAAGAAAAGTGAATGAGGGAGAAGGAGTTTGCATTCAGTGCGGTCTTGTAATCAGCGAGAGGTAAAAGGAGCTATATTTTAGCAGCAATCACACGTCACATCAACCATCAGTAATGCATTCAAATGCAGCTATTATAGAGCATTATTATTATTATTATTGTTATTATTATTATTATTATTATTATTATTATTATTAGGCATTTCTTCAACCATTGTTTTGATTTCTAATTTTTAGGCTAAAAATCAAATGTCTGTCTGTCTGTTTCTATGTCTCTATCTATTCATCCATTCGCTCATCCTTCCGTCTGTTTGTCTGTCTGTCTGTCTATCTATCTGTCTATCTGTCTGTCTGTCTGTTTCTATGTCTCTCTCTTTTTATCCATCCTCTCATCCATCCGTCTGTCTGTCTGTCTGTTTCTATGTCTCTATCTATTCATCCATCCGCTCGTCCATCCCTCCATCTGTCTGTTTGTCTGTCTATCTATCTATCTGTCTGTCTGTTTCTATGTCTATCTATTTATCAATCTACTCATCCTTCCGTCTGTTTGTCTGTCTGTCTGTCTGTCTGTCTATCTGTCTGTCTGTCTGTCTGTCTGTCTGTCTCTATCTATTCATCCATCCGCTCATCCATCCGTCTGTTTGTCTGTCTGTCTGTCTGTCTGTCTGTCTATCTATCCTGTCTGTCTGTCTGTCTGTCTGTCTGTCTGTCTGTCTGTCTGTCTATCCTGTTTGTCTGTCTGTCTGTCTGTCTATAAATATACAAATCAACAACATATTTTTGTCAATTTAATTTATTGCAACCTATTTTTTAAGTTACGTAATTAAATGGATTGTTTTAAGTCAGTTTAATGCAAGTCGAAATTACTTTTATGGTCAGTTCAATCATTTTGTAACAATGTAATTATTTTGTTTTTATTTTTTATTTCTTGCTTAATTCCTAAACTACTTGCAATAATTGAAGACGATTATATGTGTTATATATGCGTAATGAAATATTTTTTTAAAGTGAACTATTACAGCATGAGAGAAAATGATGCAGAAAACATTGTAAAGGAAATCAGAGGTTTTTAGTTTATTTTTTATCAACCCTCGGGACATTAAAGTGCTTGAAGATGAAGGAGCATTCAATTAGATGCACTGCAGTATGATTGAAGTCTTTTAAAGCAATTTTGCACTTTTTCTTTTCACAATACAAACAAGACAGAAAAAAACATTATTTAAAAACCTTGCTTTTAGCATTAAAACAGCCTTTTTGACATACTAAAGACATAAGGTATGCCTGAGTGAATGTGTTTAATCCCAAAACATCATCCAAGCAGAAAATGAGAAAACGTTTTATAGTTTCACAAATCGTACAAATGCAACAACAATGCAGGCCATCTGTTGCCAGCATCAAATCAGTGAAAAAAAACACAGTGACCTTTTCTGATGTCACAGGCAGCATATGCCAGCCGAAGGCATGTGTGAATTCTGGCAACTTAATAAACGACAGAATTATTACAATACAGCACTAAATACTTCACATGTATTCCTGAGGATTTACACACCGGGACAACATATGGCACAATCAGTGTAGTCAGAATGAAAAAAAAAGACATTGGGAAAATAGGACAAACGAATACAGTGACTGTAATTTTGATTTCAAATCCACCCATGAATGCAATCTGCAGCTACCTTGTGGGATTGTTTTTTCCTTTCTCCGCTCTTAGTAAATCCAGGGGGAAAAAAAGACATTTCCCTGCTTAAGTCCTGTGGAGTGTCAGGCAGGATATTGGTGAAGTGGCTTAACATCTTGCGCTTACGTTTCTCTCCAAACTTGTCGAGCAGCTTCAGATGTAGTCGTGCTCAGAGGAAGTGGTCTGAAGGATTACTGTCGGGGCGTTAAAGAGGCAATTAATCACAGTTTCGGAAATACCACCATATACAGTGGAACTTCAAGGACTCGTGGAGTCTTTTCAAGAGATGATCCAGTACTCGCTAATTTGAGCCGAGTGGGCAGAGGGAGAGAGATGGAAAAACTTTTTTTTTTACACGTTTGTGTAAAGATATGTGTCTAATTGAAATATCTCGTCATCTATAGTTTGTGAAAATGACCTACAAGTGTTGCATCAGACAATTTATTAAAGTTTTACTTCACCCTAAAATCAAAGTTTATTTACTCTCCCTCAAGTGGTTCTTAGCCTTTATGAGTTTCTGTTGAACACTATGAAGACATTTTGAAGAAAGCTGAAAACCTGTAACCATCGATTTTGATAGCAGGAAAAACAAATACTATAGAAGTCAATGGTTACAGGTTTCCAGCTTTTTTTAAAATATCTTTATATATGTAAATATATTTAAAATTACTTGAAATATGTGTGTTCCCTCTACTGATATTTTCAAACCCTGCACGTATGGTCACATTTATAAGTCTGTAATCAGAAATGTTTAATATCAAGTTCCACAAGTAACAAATTTGCGCATGGAAATTTGACTTTCCAAACTCTTGGCTGCTGAGATTCAGCACTGCTCTGCGACTTGCTTTGGGATTTTAGCAAAAGACTTTTCCCTGCCTTTTCTTCATCTCTGTCAAAGCTGTCAGATTATAACCTCAAGAGTAAACTGTTGCCTATTGTGGAAATCATCGTCTTGTCTCCGAAAAATCAGATTATTCTTACAGAGGAACTAAAATGTAGGCATAAAAAATTCCTGGTCTGACAGATGATCCTACTATACTATAAGTAATGTATGAATAGGTCTGGTATAGTAAGCGATTATTAGAATTTTCTGAAATTACTTATTAGATTTGTTACTTTTTAAAATGTTTTATTATTATTATTATTATTATTATCTTGAATTTAGAAAAGGGCGGCACGGTGGCTCAGTGGTTAGCACTGTTGCCTCACAGCAAGAAGGTCACTGGTTCAAGTCCAGTTGGCGTTTCTGTGTGGCAGTTTGCATGTTCTCCCCGTGTTTGTGTGGGTTTCCTCCGGGTGCTCCGGTTTCCCCCGCAGTCTAAAGACATGCGCTATAGGTGAATTGGATAAACTAAATTGGCCGTAGTGTATGAGTGTGTGTGTGTGTGTGTAAGAGTGTATGGGTGTTTCCCAGTACTGGGTTGCGGCTGGAAGGGCATCCGCTGCGTAAAACATACGCTGGAATGGTTGGCGGTTCATTCTGCTGTGGCGACCTCTAAAATAGAGACTAAGCCGAAGGAACATTTATGAATGAGTTTAGAAAAATTCATCCTACTAAAACATTTTAATAATACATGTTTTGGTTGGACGCAGCAGAAAATGTTAAAATGCAGAAGTGTTAATGAAATCTGCTGATCAGCGATGATTATCAGTGAATAATGTCTCAAACAGGGCCTCACGGTGGCGCAGTGGATAGCACATTCGCCTCACAGCAAGAAGGTCGCTGGTTTGAGCCTCGGCTGGGTCATTTGGAGTTTCTGTGTGGAGTTTGCATGTTCTCCCCGTGTTGGCGTGGGTTTCCTCCGGGTGCTCCGGTTTCCCCCACAAGTCCAAAGACATGCGGTATAGGTGAATTGGGTAAGCTAAATTGTCCGTAGTGTATGAGTGTGAATGGGTGTGTATGGATGTTTCCCAGAGATGGGTTGCAGCTGGAAGGGCATCCGCTGCGTAAAACATATGCTGGATAAGTTGGCGGTTCATTCCGCTGTGGCGACCCCAGATTAATAAAGGGACTAAGCCGAAATGAAAATGAATGAATAATGTCTCAAACTTGGCCGTTTTCTATAAATAAATATTATCTATTTATATTTTTTGTTTTATTTTTATACATATTCAAGTAACTACTGCCTTTATTTGTATGTATAGCAGCAGGTTTGGAAATATATTTACTGTCTCAAATTTTGTCGTTTTCTGTAAAGAAATTTTTGACTTACAAATAATAGTTTGTAAGTCGAAATAAAATAAATAAACTATTTAAATAAAATAGTTTTACATTTACACTTTTTAAAATTAATTTTATTTATTTGTTTATTTATTTATTTATTTATTTATGTATCTATCTATTTAATTATTTTATTTTTCTAAGTAACTACTGCCTTTATTTGTATGTATAGCAGCAGGTCTGGAACAATATATACTGTCGCAAATTTTGCCATTTTCCATAAAGAAATTAACAAATTGGAAAAACAACTGGCTGTATCCACTTTTACACTTACACTTGTTTAAATTAATTGTATTTATTTATTTACTTTATTTTATTTTTATACAGTTCCAAGTAACTACTGAGTTTATTTGTATGTATAGCAGCAGATTTGGAACAATATATACTCTCAGCTTTTGCCGTTTTCTATAAAGAAATATTTGACTTACAAGAAAATTGGAAAAGTAACTGGCTGTATGCACTTTTACACTTGCACTTTTTTAAATTATTTTTTATTAATATATTTATTTTTATTATTTTTATTTATTTTATTATTATTATTATTTTTGTATTTTATTTTATTTATTAATTTGTTTGGGAGCAATATAAGCTCAAAACAATTATAGAAGTGGTTCTTTCACTCTCAGACAAGTAACTTTGTGAACCTACAGCTCATATATTATGTGCACGTGTATTACACTCTGTCCATCAGATCCGACAGCCCAGAATATCCGTCAGAAACATTTGCAGTGCACCTGACAGAAGGCACCAGAAACGCGCAGACAAACACAAATGCAGTTGTACAGCTTACCTTCGCCAGCGCAGGTCTGTGTGATTGGAAGTGGCACAGCCGAGGCTTTCCCTCAGGTCCTGCTTTTACAGTTCTCTGTGCCCTACTGTCATGCTGGATCTGCGCTTCAGTAACGCCTGACACAAGCGGAAGGGGAAAAGCAATTTTACACACTTATGAAGTCCGCTAGTCTCAGCCTGGCCCCTTCAGCATTCTTGTACAGGGTGTCCGCGGGGTTTATTAAAAAGTTAATAAAACAATTTAGAGGCCCTTTAAAGTTTTATAGAGTCTTAGGGCCCTATCATACACTCAGCGCAATTAGGTGTGTATGGTGTGATTTGTAGCTATTTTCATACGAATGGCAAAAGGAATAAATGAATGAATGTTTTATTTTCTTCTGATCCTTTCATAGCGGTAGTCAGGTAAATAATTGTCTTGTGCTTTATTCACTCAAAAAATGTTTACTGTTTGTTCAAACTACTTGTTTAAAATAAGCCGAAACAACACAATTCTTATGTTTTTGGAACAACTTTATTGTTTTATGTTCAATCCACTTAAATTAGTAAAAACTAAAAAGTTAACTTAATTCCTTCATGCTTTCCCAACACAAATTGATTGTGTGGAACCCAGCATTTTTTAGTGTTCCCACCCTTAATCAAATATATTGCATTGAAGAGTTGTCACATTGCATTGAAGAGCTGAGACTCTTTAGTTATGCTTTCTTACAATCAGTATTTGGGAAATATACAGTGCATCCGGAAAGTATTCATAGCTTGTTACTGTGTACATAACTTGTTACTGTGCTTTGACATGCACTGTCAACCTTGGGACCTTATATAGACAGGTGTATGCCTTTACAAATCATGTCCAATCAACTGAATTGACCACAGGTAAACTCCAATTAAGCTGCTGAAACATCTCAAGAATGATCAGTGGAAACAGAATGTACCTGAGCTCAGTTTAGAGCTTCACGGCAAAGGCTGTGAATACTGATGTACATGTGATTGTTCAGGTTTTTTATTTTTAATACATTTTAACTTTTTTCACATAGTCATTATGGGGTATTGTGTGTAGGATTTTGAGGAAATACATGAATTTAATCTATTTTGGAATAAGGCTGTAACATAAAAAAAAGTGTGGAAAAAGTGAAGCGCTATGAATACTTTCCGGATGCACTGTACAGTAAGTTAAAATGTCACCACTCATTGTTACAGGTTGAAGTGGCGATGAGGTCTTAAAATGTAAGGAAAGAGTCTTAAAAGGTATCAAATTTCACTCTCTGATTACTGTATATACTCTGTTTTATACATGGATATGATTTATTTTCTTATTCTTTCACCTTTTTAAGCTTCCCTGTGTTTCGGTGATAAGCTTCAGTGACCGGAAATGCACATAATTAGCCCATTATGAAAGGCCAATGAGCTGATACAGTTCTGTGGCATTCAGGACAGCCGTGTCTGTCTCTGTTTCACACGTTGCATTAAATAGGGCCATTTATTCAGACAAAGAGCAGAATGTTAATGAATTTCAATCAGTTAAAGTTTTAAAGGGGTCGCGTCATAATTATGATAACATTAGTGTTAGTTAATGCTACTGCTAACATAAGCAAACAATACTTTTAGTACAGTGTTTATTCATGTTTGTTAACATTAGTTAATGAAAGCAAGTGCTCACAGTGCTTTAATGCTATTACGTATGTGTTTTTGACTGTTTGGCTCCATCTTGTGACTGAATCATGCACAGGTTAATGTATACTCCATCAGCTGTATTCATTTTTGTCAGCTTTGTGTTTTTGACTGTTTGGCTCCATCTTGTGACTGAATAATAATGC
>CAIGQW010055747.1:420718-431893 GCA_903798125.1 Danio choprae | reverse complement strand
TTGTGACTGAATAATGCGCAGGTTACTGGAAGTGCCAAAGGTACATACAGTATGTCTGCGAGTAGACAGAGGAAGATGATGCATTCATCCTGATAGGAGCATCCATTGTTATGCAAGAACAACGCTGTGGTTTGCTGAAGACAGTTTCAGCTTTTACATAAAAAAAAGAATCATTGGATTTAATAAATTTTTTAAGGTAACTGGTTGCAAACAATTTATATGCGCTGAATTGAAACAAACAAATTAAGTTTAGTAATGTTCAACTTAATTTGTTTGCTTAAATTCTGCGCATATAGGTTGTTTGCAAACACTTACCTTAAAATAATTTAGTTAACCCAATAAATAATTTTTTAAGTATAAAAGTTAAGACCGTACCAATGGATGCTTCTATCAGGACGAATGCATCATCTTCCTCTGTCTCCTCGCAGACATACTGTAACTTTGGCTCTTCCAGTCTGCAGTGTTAAGCACATATTGTGTTTAGCGATGCCCCTCTGACCCTGGTGACAGCAGCTCCATAATAACAGTCATTGTGAATTAACCTCTGTCCTCCCAGAATGCCCCTCTGTCAGAGTGACGAAGCCCCGCCTTCTAAAAGCCCTGCCACAGGAAGTCTATTGTTTTGTGTTTGTGACTACGTATGTTTGAGGTAAGATCTGATTTTTTTTTTTTTTTTTTTTGCATTGTCAGTCTTTATCTGTTTTACCTTTTCAAAATATTGTACTGTGTATGTGCCTGCACGTGTTTGTGCGTGTGTGTTTGAGTTTGTGCGTGCGTCCGTGCATACATGTGTGTGCGTATTTGTATATGTGTGAGTTTGTGTGTATTTGTATGTGTTTATTTGCGTGTGTGCGTGCGTGCATGCATGCATGCATACTTGCGTGCATGTGTGTGTGTGTGTCCGGGGTAAGGCATCTATGGCGGGCAGATGAAGACAGATCTTCAGACCCTTTGCAAACCACATGTGAGGCGCCTCAGCACAAGATAAGACCTAATCCCTCCCAGAGAGCTGAAAAGTCAATATCCACACACACACACACACACACACACACACACACACACACACACACACGTGCGCGCCAAAGGAGGCTCCAAATCTTTGTCCAGAGTAACGCAGCAACTGGCAGAACAACTTAGCATTTTGTACAGAGCATGGAGAAAAGTGGTCAGAGATTTAAGAATAATTCATGCAAAAATCTAAATTATGCCATTCATTTATTCTCAAGTTCATCCAAACCTGCATTACATGGGCTGGCATCATCTGTGGAAGAGCAAATGGCATATTTTGAAGAATGTTCAAGCCAAAATAAATCACAAAAAACCATAATAAAATCATCCATTAATTCCATTCCATACTGTAGCTCTGTGAAACAACCAATTTTTTTTGATTATTAATCTTGATTAAGTTGATTAAGAGGCCAGCACGATGGCTCAGTGGTTAGCACTGTCGCCTTACAGCAAGAAGGTTGCTGGTTCGAGTCCCGGCTGGGCCAGTTTTGGCGGGGGTTTCCTCCGGGTGCTCCGGTTTCCCCCACAGTCCAAAGACATGCACTATAGGTGAATTAAATAAAACTAAATTGGCTGTAGTGTATGAGTGTGTATGGATGTTTCCCAGTACTGGGTTGCAGCTGGAAGGGCATCCGCTGTGTAAAACATATGCTTGATAAGTTGGCGGTTCATTGTGCTGTGCCGACCCCTGATGAATAAAGGGACTGATCTGAAGGAAAATGAATGAATGAAGTTGATTAAGACATTTTGGGGTCTCTGCTATCAAACCCTGCGTAATACAAGTCCCATTTCTATTATGAAAAGAGCAGCTTTTGTTATTCTCAAAATATCTCCTTTAATGGTCGCAGAATAAAAGGAAACAGCTTTGGGATGGCATGCAGTTGAGTAAATAATGTCCGAATTGTTCCTTTTTGGATTCAGTTTTAATTAAGCTGCTACTGATAATGGCTGAAATTCTGCTGTCATTTATGGTATAATAATGCTTTATGATTATGAGAAAGCCAGTGGCAGGCACGAGTCCACATCTCTCCCACGTTCTCTCGCTCTCTCTGTCTTCCTCTGCTACACTGCGAGTATATAGAATCTAACGAATGACTAACATTCCCCCCGGGGAGAGTGTTAAATAAATAGACCACCAGGCACTCTGACAAAATGAAAATGATCATATCATTAGACGTAACACATCTGTCATAAGAGACAGGACGGCGAATTCACGGCACAATCACAAGGAGTCGCACTAAATTTGATTACCGGCTATATAAAACACAGCCGCACATTAGCTGCCTAGTAAAAACGGGCATCTCTCATAACATGCGATTGCATTTTATGAATCACAACGCCACTGCTACTGAAGTGTTTCGTTTTGATTGGATCCTATCAAATTTCCTTGAACAAATTAGGCTCGTCGAGGAGCGTAGCATCCTGCCTTCCGTAGACTGAGCAGAGCATGTAGAACATATTGTTTTGATTTTTTTCCCCTCTCGTGGTTTGCACAGGATCAAGTGAAGTATATTGTAGGAAGTTCCCCAGAGTGGTAATGACAAGGTAGGCAGAAAAGATGAAGAGAGGAGAGATAAAAATGGAGTGTTCAGAAAGGAGCTGTGTGAAAAACGATGAGGGGAAATCCTCAGTGTTCAAAATTCAAGCGAAATAAACTAAAAATTGGTTACATTGGCTTGAACAAAATAAAGCTGAAGTCAGAATTAGAAGCCCTCCTGAATTATTCGCCCCCCTGTATGTTTTTCCCCCAATTTCTGTTTAACAGAGAGAAGATTTTCTCAACACATTTCTAAACATAATAGTTTTAATAACTCATTTCTAATAACTGATTTCTTTTCTCTTTGCCATGATGACAGCACATTTGACTAGACATTTTTCAAGATACTATATTCAGCTTAAAGTGGCATTTAGAGGCTTAACTAGGTTAATTAGGCAAGTTATCATTTGGGAAATATTTGAAAAAGAAAAAAAAAGTTAATAGGAGGGTGACTTCAACTGTATACAGGAATGGTATACGTAAATAATTGTAACGGTTTTAAAACCATGACTTTTCCGAACTACGGTAAACCTTAAAACTGGTTATCGTCCCATGCCTACCGTAATATCAGAATAACAGTGTGCAGCAATGGACCATGTTCAAACAAAACTTGTTGTCTTCTTGTCTGAGCCAAGAATGATGTCATTTGTAACTTTCTGTCGTACCACACCAAACACGATTTTTGCATTGAGAGGCGCGTCTTTGTAAATCGAAATGGTTTACTAACAGCCACGAGCATTTTGCGCGCTGCTTATGCACTGTGCGCAACTCATATTTTAACCGACTGCTGCTCCTCGCGTTTTTGCCGTTGTGCCTGCTGTTGAAAAAAAGTCGACTAGTTTCAGTTTTTTCAATCTCCAATCAAATGAAAGCAGAGGCGGGGTTTCCGTTGAGCCGACAGCAGTGTTTGTGTTGTCAAGAAGAATACAGAGACTTGGAGGAGAAGACTAGTGGTCGCTGTTTCAAGTTATCCGGACCTGTATGACTACACAAATCGTGAATATCACATTATTATTAAATATTACAATTATAACAATATCAACAGCACTCGCGCACAATCCGCAGCTGATTCAGTGGTTGCCTAGCGACATAAAAAGCGCAGCGCACTTCTTCTTTTTTTTTTGTCAACAAAAAAGCCATTGCGGCCCCTTAAGGTACTGTTGGCAGTGAAAACGCAAGCCAAATCATACTGTACTGTACTAAACTGTATCTTACCACTCAGTGGAAATGAGGCATAAGAGTTTAGTTGACAGCCTCACACTATAAAATATATCCGTAAATTAACTGTTTTCCGTATTTTGTGATGAATGTTTTTATTTTTTTTATTCCCCCCCATTTATTAATGCTTTTGAATTGCATTATGGGACTTGATTTTTCTACCAACAACTTTTAACCTTGAAATGTTCGAAAAAGTGACTTGTATTAACATTTTTAATAGCTCTATACGTGCTATATTGTGTGGGTTGGTGTTGTATATTGTGCTACAAAAGCCTTGTAATAAACTTGCCTGTACGTTTTCTGTTATTTTAGACTTATTTCTCTATATTATTATTTATTTCTTATACATTATATTATTTCAAACTACTAAAATGTCAATAAAAGTCCCTTTGTTGTTTGTTTTCAACATCTAAAGTCGACAGAGCAGAGATCAACAGCCGGAAATAAACAGAAAATGGCAAAATATGGAAACTGTTAATTAGCGGATATTTTTAACAGTGCAGTGTTGAGCCGTTTTGGTCGTCTCGGGTCATGACCTCTTGCACTTTATTACATAAACATGAACATTTGTTTCGTCTGGAATACCAGGAATTGCACAAATGCTGTTGTTGTTGTTTGTGATGTTATGGCCTTGCCATTGAACAAAGTTTAACCCCATGAATGGGGATAAGTAAAGTGAAAAACTATCCCCAGCAGTCCAGCCACTCTGTAACATTAAATTACAGTCGATACAAGTCAGACTACAAGCCTTCTGTCACACACACACACACACACACACACTAGAATAGACTTTACTTGCAGTTTGACGTTAATTGATATGTGAGGGGGAGAATAGCATGTTCTCCTGAGGTTTCATTATTGTTATTAATTATTTATTTATTCTCTGCATCTTAGCAACAATGTAGAGCAGCTCAGACTGTTTGCTTGTCTCTTAATTATTTGCCTAATATAATTGAAATCTGAAGGTTTATCTGTTCTAATCCCTGACATCATTTTGTTTTCTATGATCCTACCTTGAAAGTACACGAATACACTTGGCTGAGGGAGCAATGCAATTTGCCCATGAGCAGTAAAATAATACCAGTGAAATGAAGTACGGCGAGGTGTGCCAGTGCATCATGGGAATGACGTCTAGACTGATGCCATGAGCACTCAAAAGGTATTACTGCCTCATATGTGCATTTGGAATACTCATAAGACAACGTAGAATAAAATTAAATTGTTTATTGGTTATTTTTTATGGATGCAGAACTCTGAAAAAAAAATACTTATCAATTTTGTAAATAATAATAATGCTTAATATTAATTGGCAAAATATACACGCATGCATACATACGTACGTACATTCTTCAATGAAATTGTATAATAATAATTTCGATTTTTATTATTATTGTTATTATTATTACTATTATTATCGTTGTTGTTAATAATAATGATAATAACAGCAACGATAATAATAATTATTATTATTATTATTATTAATATTGATGTTGTTATCATTATTATTGTTATTATTATTATCATTGTTGTTGTTAATAATAATAACAGCAACGATAATAATAATAATATTATTAATTATTAATATTATTAATATTGATGTTGTTGTCATTGTTATTATTAATAACAACAACAACAGCAGCAACACTGATAATAATAATAATTATGATTGTTGTTGTTGTTGTTGTTGTTGTTATTATTATTATTGTTATTATCATTAAAATTATTAGTAGAAGTATTATTGTTGTTATTGTTAATAATAACATTAACAGCAATGATGATGATATTAATATTAATTAAAATTAAATAATTATTATCGCTACTATTATTACTATTATTATTATTATCAATATTATCATTATTGCTGTTGTTATCGTTAATAATAATAATAACAATAATAATGATTGTTGTTGTTATTATTATTATCATCATTATTATTATAATTATTATTGTTTTGATTAGTAGTATTATTCTCATTACTATAATTTTTATTATTTTTATTGTTGTTGTTGTCATTATTATTATTATTATTTATTTTTACCATTATTGTTGTTGTTGTTGTTGTTGTTAATAATGATAATATTGATACAATGATAGTAATTAATTAAATTAATAATACAAATAATAATAATAATTATTATTATTATTATTACTTTGTTTTGTTTACTGAGGTGACCTCATGAATGTCCTTTGAGGCCTGATCTGAAATCAGTGGACAGCCTTCAGCAGGTTTGTCTGGCTTGTCACTTTCCGTCTGCGTTGGCCTCTTGTTTTTTGTTTACAGAAGGAAGTCTTTGTGACTTGACGAGATGTGTTGATGTTCTTTCTCTCTCACACACACACACACACACACACACACACACACACACACACACACACACACACACACACACACACACACACATACATACATACACACACACACACACACACACACACACACACACACACACACACACACACACTCACTCTATGGGGTTATCAGGAAGCAGTTTGCCTCGCCAAACGTTCATTATGTCCCCAGATAGCAGCATTGGCAACTTGTCACCATCATTGATTTCTCTTAAACTGCAATTTACATGGATATTTGAGGGTGTCCTCCAGGCAACCAGTGTCCCACAGACCACCCAACACACACATACACTCAGGTGCTCATGCAAACACACACTTTTCCCTATAGCCCTCATGGAAATGTTCCAGGCGCACAAAGAGATCTCAAAGTGACTTTTCTGTCAGCAAATATGCCGTGTTTTCAAATGTACTTCCATTCGCTCTCCGTTTTTTTCCCCAGCAGTAAATGTCACCAAGTAGTAGCACCGCTGGTATTTTAGACGAAGTCTAATGACATTTGACAGGGGAAAAAAAATTGCCTTTTGTTTTGTTAGCAAAATGTCAACATCAATGCATGCATGTCTACGATTATTTCAGTTTAGAAATCTGTCGATCAGCAGATTGGTGGAGGGCTTTGCTTTAGGGAGAGAGTAAAAAGCAGCTTCTGAACATCTTTCCAAAGCTGCTCGTATCTTAAATATATCTCAACGTTTGTTTCATATGGTGTGTTTTATCTAATATCAGTGTGAAAATGAATGGGCCATCCTGCACCTGCATCATAATGATACCTAATTTTGAAATATATTAAATGTATTAGTATTATATGTATTGATTTGTTTATTTTATTTAAAGATTTTGAAAAGTTTA
The DNA here is from genome assembly GCA_903798125.1 of Danio choprae. Taxonomy (NCBI): domain Eukaryota; kingdom Metazoa; phylum Chordata; class Actinopteri; order Cypriniformes; family Danionidae; genus Danio; species Danio choprae. Next base: position 424,935 of record CAIGQW010055747.1, on the reverse strand, counting down.
TTTAAAATAGTTTTCACTCAGAAAATTACAACTATTTATGAACTATTAATTTAGCCATTTTATTTTTGATTGATTGATTGATTGATTGATTGATTGAAGAACGAAATATAGCAATTGACATATTGCATACTGATGTATCACATTGTAGTTTTTATTAATAGTATTAATCATATTTGCCATTTTAGTTTTAGATTCAGTGAGTACGATTGTCATTATTTTAGTTTTTCTGTTTATGTCATATAGTTTACTTTAGTAGTAAAATGTGAAAAGGTTATTTTTTTTCTTTAGCAACAAGCTAAAAAAAAGCAATTTAAAAAAAGATGAACACACAATAGACCTCACCCATGCTTGCAGGATCACCAAAAAAATAAAAAATAAATAAAAATCAGCCTCTCTTGCTCTAAAACCAGCAATTTGATAAGTGTCAGAATCATCAGAGAAACCTCATGCATATTCTCTGTCAAACAGACTGTAGGATCAGTTTGAAATGTGAAGAGAGATTTATGATATCATTAGTCTTTGAAAACTGACTTTAGTGCTGCTTTCTGGCTTAACTTGTACACATTTCTAAAACTATATAGTTAATATTGATAAGCATCTATATGAAAACAACTGCAACAGAAAGCAGAAAAGTAAAAATATATAAGTATATGACATGTCATGAAGCAAGCCACTGGACTGGAATAAATGTTCAAATGCATTATGAAGTCAATGTCAACTCAAATATCAATGGATAATGTAAGAAACCTACTAACCTTAAAAGGTTGTCTTTATGCAGGATGTGAACACTACAAACAGCAATATTGCTAACTTGTCATATTTTCAACATTATTTTTAATGACAAAAGACTTTAAAAAGAAGAAAAAAAAACTGCTGTGAATTATTTATTATTTTCACATTATTTACACAGATCTAATCCATCACAACTAAATATTCATGGTACTAAAAGGAGCTGTGATTTAAATTGTGTAGTTGTTTTTCATGGTTGACCTCGGCCCCTCAGTTGCAGTGAAAGGAACTCTTAATGCTTCGGCATAACAAGACAACTTAATTGTTTTATGTTCAATCAATTTAAAGTAATAAAAACAATTAAGTTCATTTGATCGATTTGGGAGAACATAAAGGAATTGTGTGGAACCCAGCATTTTTTACAGTGATGGATGAGTGAGTTTTGTGTGGAGGAACTGGACTGGCCTGCACAGAGTCCTGATCTCAACCCCACATGAATTCAACCCAGGCTCATTCTGATTGCGTACCCCTATATACATTTCTGGAGAGCACTAAATATGTCCCAGGAACTACTTTTTTTGCAGTTTTTGTTTTTGCGAGTCCACCAGAGGCCGCTGTGTACGCTTTTTGAGCTCTCACATTTCTCTCGTGAGTGCTATTTGCACCTGCTGTTTTCGCGTAAACCCACCTGAGGCCACTGTCGACTGACTGACTGACCCACCCTCCTCCTTCCCTAAACCCAACATAGTGTTTTCAAAAGCACCGATTGACCAGCGCCAACCCACTTCCCTAAACCTAACCGACAGCGTTTCAAAAGCAATCCAGAAAAAGAAAAGCCCTCTCCTGATTTTTACCACGTTTTTAGAGTTTACCACATTCTCACCCTGTTATTTACTTGTTTATTTTATTTTTTGGCCTTTGCTTTTGTCTTACCTGCTTTCTGGAACCGTTCTTGAACCCCCTCTTTATGGTCAACTCCGCTCTGCGTCTCAAATCCTCCGACATACGCTGCGAGCCACTGGACAAACTGGTAACAGCGGAAAAGCTGCTCACACGGAGGTAAGCGGTCCGCTTGTAAGCGCGAAAAGGAAAGGGGTCATACCGTCCTGTAGCAATCGTTTTAAAGATGAAATGCAGCCATATGTACCTCTAGCAACATAATTCGCGATCTCCAGAAATGTATATAGGGCTACGTTTTCAGAATGAGCCTATGTTGGATGAATTACAGCGGAAACTGTGAGCCAGGCATTCTTCTTAGTTGGTTTAGTTGTGTTTGATAAGGATTGGAACTGAACTCTGCAGAAAGGTAGATATCCAGGAATCAGAATGGGTTTTATTGCCAAGTGTGCTTACACACAGAAGGAATTTGTTTTGGCTACAGAAGCTTCCAGTGTACATAAAGTGACGAGTGACAACACGAAATAAATATGAAAAGACGACAATCAGTACAGAGATGCAGTTAGTATTAAAACAGAGTTGAGCACCCCTGTTTTTAGAAGAATCATCAAAAATACTCAAACACGTTCGTTAAGCTTGTGGAAAGCCCTCCTAGAAAAGTTGAAGCTGTTGTAGCTGCAATTGGTGGGCAAGTCCATATTAAACCCTGTGGATTAAGATTGTTATTAAAGTTTATGTGCATGTAAAGGCAGATGTCCTACAACGTGTGTGCGTGCGTGCGTGTGTGTGTGTGTGTGTGTTTGAGAGAGATGTACACGCGTATGTATAATTTACTTGTTTGCTTGCAGAAGGACAAATCAAATTTACTTTGTGTCATCTGCTCTTTCAATACTGATTTATTCCAATAATTATTTATTTATGCATGTGAGTATTCATGCATGTAGCCTATTATTTGTTTATTTATTGGTTTGATTGTTTATGTGGTAGCCATCATGTCACAGGTGGTATTTCTAACAGTGGCATTTTAGCATGGTATTTTATTCTACAATTTTTATTCATAGTTTGCACGTTATATAATTTTTTTATTAATTTAATCATATACTAATCATGAAGCTAGAAGAGATATTCTTCAAGATACTAGTATTCAGCTTAACTAGGTTAATTAGGCAAGTTAGGGTAATTAGGCAAGTCATTGTATAACGATGGTTTAGTTCTGTATAGACAATGGGGAAAAAAGTAGCTTAAGGGGGCTAATAATATTGAAAAAAATAATATTCTTGCTTTTATTCTTGTTGAAATAAAACAAATGACTTTTTCCAGAAGAAAGAATATTATAGGAAATACTGTGAAAAATTCCTTGCTCTGTTAAACATCATTCGAGAAATAAAAATAATAATAATTCACAGGAAGACTAATAATTCTGACTTCAACTGTATGTATATGGTTTGTGTTGTATAAAAAGAACATAGAATACTAATATTAATAATCAAACAATCCATTCAGAGCTTCTGAAATGTATGCTGTATATGTGTGCAACTTTCACATGTCACCTCAGCTTGTCAGTGTTTCTCCGGTGCGCATCCGTCATTCAGCGCTGAAGGCTGAGAGTCCGCGCGCTCTATACGACGGGATGTGGGCGTGTCTTCCCTCGTGAAGTCACAGCGCGAGCACCGTCATGATTGGCTCTAATTAGAATCTGCGGCAGCAAATAGACACGCGTCCTGCATGATTGGATTCAAAGTGGCTGGTGCCAAAAAAAAGCGCAGAGAGGCGCAGGAGATCTAGACGCGCGCGAGGAGGACGCGAGGAGCTCCAAACACCTCCAGTCGGACGAGCAGCACTTTCAGAGCTCATCAGGAGAGTGTGAGGCGGAATAAAAAGCGCAGCTGAAAAATTCCCGGAGCGTTTCGCGGGCGCAACTGCAGAGCAACTTCACAAACAGCACGCAGAACAAGTTCTCCAAGATCTGAGCGTCATGGCATCGGTGCCCAGCAGCCAAGTCAAATGCAAGTTCAAGCGCAGGAGGAGGAGAAGGTCCAAGCGAAAAGGTAAAGTTTCTTTTAGTCATTATTCTTTTTGTTTGTTAACGCCTCGGCGACGCGGCGCGCAGACTGGAATATGCAGCATTAAGTGCCGATCATTTCCGCGTAACTGCGCAGTCATGCATTTCCAGCTCAGTCTGAATGTCGTACATGTGTGTTGTGTTTGTGTGTGACACGCGGAGGTCGCATCATCTACATTCCCGTTCTGTCAAGTTTGCGTAAACAGATGAGAGAGAGCGAGATGCGCGCTCATTCACGAGGAAACGCGCGTTCGTTTTTCGCTTTGTGCTGCCGGTTTTTACAGTGCTGATGATGCCTGTCCTTGCCGTAACCTCAACTATAGGATTTGACCTCATTTACATGCTGCGACTGGAGTGTTTTCACCTTTGCGAGCTCGCGTGTGTTGTTGCGCCTTTGTGGTGTTTTTGTCTTTTGAATTTCTATCAATTATAACTGCAGCTGTAAATATGAGGGAGTTAATTCAGCTCAGACAAACCCTTTACAAATGACTTTTGGACGGGTAACCATATGCAGGCAGATTTATTCAGT
>CAIGQW010055747.1:398967-410601 GCA_903798125.1 Danio choprae | reverse complement strand
AAAGACAGCCTGTTCCAGCACGTAACTGGAGTTTTCAAAGCAGAATATCTGACTTCAGCATTGTTTTTCAGATACACAAGCATGTTCACTTAGCATGTTTCTTAAATATATGCAAACATATTATGGTATTTTTATGCTTTATAAGAGTCAAACTTACATGCACACCTTTATCTCGCACATACATGACCGTCATGCATGTTACCTGCTGTCAACACTGTTACTCTAAATGGGTGAAATGTAACTGACAAGTTTACTACTTTTAAGCCAAAAAGTCCACATGCTAGCATAAATGCTACGAGCACATGGCACTAATAAAATCAGGATTAAAATATTTGTTTAATTGACCAATGTGTGATTAGTGAATTATTCTGTTTTGCTTTTGAAACTGTGGTAACTGGTAAATGGTGGCTCAGTGGTTAGCACTGTCGCCTCACAGAAAGAAGGTCGCTAGTTCGAGTCCCGGCTGGGCCAGTTGGCATTTCTGTGTGGAGTTTGCATGTTCTCCTCGTGTTGGCGTGGGTTTCCTCCGGGTGCATCCAAAAACATGCGCTATACGTACAATTTTGTTTACCCAATTCACCTAGTGTATGTGTGTGTGGTTTTTCAGTACTGGGTTGCAGCTGGAAGGGCATCCGCTGCGTAAAACATATGCTGGAATAGAATGAATGTCTTCTCAGATAGAGCACACACACACACACACACACACACACACACGTTTGTTTTTGTGAAAAGTGGGTACATTACATAGGTTTCCATTCATTTTATACTGTCCAAACTGTATATTGTACTGACCTAACCCCACCCTACCCCGAAACCCAACCATCACAGGAAACTGTGTGCAGCTTTACTCCCTGAAATAAACTCATTCTCTGTCATTTATAAGCTTTTGGAGAAATGAGGACGTCAGCAATGTCCTCATATTGCACCTCCTTTTTGTAATACCTGTGTCATACCTATGTCATTTATACAGATTTGTGTCCTGATATGTCACAAAAACACACACACACACACACGTTTCACTTCTTCATATCTTATCAGTAAGGGAAAGTGACATCATTATCTGTTTTTTTACATAGTCCTGGGAGATTTTCCACAGATCTAAAGGCAGAATACGGTATAGTAACAGAGTTGACGCAAGATTTACACACACACATTTTTGTTAGGTAAAAGGTTTTTTTAATTTTATTTTTATATTTCTTTTTAATAAATAAATGTTGTAGGATTGGTAAATTGACGATTTAGAGCTTTTATACATGCAAAAAATTTAAATCTTGCCAAAAGAAAGCAAAACAAAATATAACGATTACACTATATTTGTTGGAAAAAAACACCGATTCAATCATGACTTGGCAATATAAAACACTGTTTACACAAAATATTACATTATTTTGGCATGTAGCATCTTGTGATCTATGAAAATAAGTGGCACGTTTTTATAAATAATTAAAAATGTAACCATTTGTTAAAAAAGCTGGAAGAAAAGGGTGACTTTGGGCAACAAATGTATACCTGCAATTCTAGAATCGCTCATCAGCAAACACAATGGCCGCTAAACTGTATTATATAAATCACTTTTATAAGGGGTTTAAGCACCGTTGTGTGGATATAGCCAGCTTCTACTAGTAAAATGTATTAGTTTTATATAATCACACTTGATAAAAGAAACACTGTGATTGGCATTCTCCCTTTGTACATGTCATCAGAGGGGGAAAGCCCCGCCCATTGGTGACCATCTCTCCCTCATTAGCATAGATTGTTAGTCCTGTTTTTGAATCTGCCACTATGCTGACGCACAGGCATTTGTAGCTCCGCCCTCTTTTGAAAAGATCACAAGCTCATTTGAATTTAAAGCGACAGTCACCAAAACGACACTATTAGAATCAAAGCCTAAAAGGGGCAGTTTTTAAAGAGTTATTTTAACATTGTTTGTGTGATATTTGGACCTGAAATATCACATACACACTCTAGGAACATTAGAGACTTATTTGATATCTTGTAAAAATGGGGAATAATGGCTCCCTTTTAAGTTTGCATCATGTGTTTAATGTTTTGTGTGTGTGCGTGTGTGTATACAGTATATTGATGGATGTTCAGTAATGACCGCACACACGCAGAAGGTCAGTGGTTGTGAATGTGGTCAGAGGGCAGTGCAGTCAAACACGTCTCCAATGCGGCACATTTTCCCTGTGGACCCGTTTAGAAAGTGTCCGCGTGGCCTTTCTCTCTGTCACTCCGTCTTTTTGTCGGAACGGCTCATTATTTATGAGATCTGTGTCAGTTTTTGGATCGTGTGTGGGCACAAAACTGCCACCGTTCAATGATCTGCTGTCTGGAGTTCTTATTCAAAGCAATGGGAAGCCTTTAATGAAACTATCTAGAGCTGTTGATTTATAAGACTGTAAGGATGTATAATAAGAGTTTTAAGCACAGAATGGCATTATTATTATATTTTATACGCCCCCAAAAAAAGCAACACTTTGCAATAAACTACACTTTTTGTTGCAGTTGTCCACTTTAGTGAGAAGTAGTTTTTTAATGCTGGTCTGTTTTTAATGCTTTAATGATTTTTTGTAAATGTTTAAAATAATAAGCATGTTCTCAATTTTGTATGTTGATTGGTTTGATTGGATTGTAAGAAACAAATCACATTTTAAGTACTTTAAAGTGTACAAAAAAATGTTAAATCCTATTTAATTACTTATAAAAATATATAGATAAAGTAGCTGCATTTTACATAAAAAAACAAAGAAGCAATATAATAATATAATTGTATTTTTAAACATGCGATTTTGTGTCCAAAAATAGTTTATTCAATTTGGACAAATTTACAAAAGTTTGTATGTACACATTTATTTATTTGTTGTTTTTATTAATTTATTTAGTCAATGTTATTAATTTATTAGTTGTTTTTATTTATTTAATTTATTTGTTGTCTTTATTAATGTTATTAATTTGTTTGTTGTTTTTTTTATTTATTTAATGTTATTAATTAGTTTGTTGTTTTTTATTATTTAATGTTATTAATTTGTTTGTTGTTGTTTTATATTTATGTAATGTTAATTTATTTGTTGTTTTTATTTATTTATTTGTTGTTAATTTGTTTGTTGTTTTTATTTATTTATTTGTTGTTGTTATTTATTTAATGTTATGTATTAATTTGTAGTTTATTTATTTACTTTTTATTTATTTATTTTGTTGGGTAAAACATACGAAATTAAAAATTTTTTTTAATCTTTATCTAATTTATCAGCATTTTCTTTTCAAATCAAATTACATTTACTTTAGTTTATGAAAAATTCTTTCAATTTTTTTTAATATATTTTATTTAACAAGGCCTAAATTTAGTAAATGGGGCCTAAATAACAAGGCCTCCATTTGGTTATCAAGTAAATGTGAATGAGCACTATCGCCTCACAGCAAGAAGGTTGCTGGTTCCAGTCCCGGCTGGGTAAGTTGCCATTTCTGTGTGGAGTTTGCATGTTCTCCCCGCGTTGCTGTGGGTTTCCTCCGGGTGCTCTATGTTCCCCCACAGTCCAAACGCATACGCATGTTTGGGTGTTTCCCAGTACTGGGTTGCAGCTGGAAAGGCCTCCACTGTGTAAAACATATGCTGGATAGGTTAGCAATTCATTCCGCTGTGGCGACCCCTGATAAATAAAGGGACTAAGCCCAAATGAGTCAAAAGAATGAATGAGAATACATTTCCAAATTTAGCTCAGGCACAATCCAGACACCCCTAACTGGTTGCTCCGGAAAAGGAAACCCATCTAATCAGATGTAAACACAATTTTTCTATGGGATGCTGCTTCATTACTCTGTGCTCTTTGTGTGCGGTAGTGATAAGCATTTTTTTAGTGAACGCCAGTATAACACCGCTAGCGTTTAAGAAGTTAATGAAGGTCGTCACCGGCGGCAGTCAGAGACCTGCGTGACGGCTGCGTCTCAATCCACACACACACTTCCCTGATTAAGCGTGAAATATTGCGTGGATCAGGACACAGTGTCCTCCAGCACACGAAGAGAGAGAAGAAAAAAAGAAGATATTAACACTGAACGGCTTCCTCCAGAGGGACTGTCGATAAAATGACCGAAAGAAAGAAATAGCACAACTTTACAAATTAGCATAATTAGTAATTATCTCTTAATAGGCCCTCTTGGCTTTTGAGACTCGCCTCTTGAATTTGTGCTTAAAGTTCATGGTGTGAGAATAAAAAATAAAAAAAAAAGTGTGTGTGTGTGTGTGTGTGTGTGTGTGTGTCATCTCACATGAGCTATAGAGATGACCGTCTAATTGAGGTCAGAAGCATTCACCGGACAGGAGGAAGAAGTTCACCGCTTCAGGATTCCTTTATTAGATGTTCGTTTAGGATATTGTAATAAAAGTGGAATTTGGTTTAGATTTCCTTTTAAAAGACAAAAAGGTGTTTTTTGGTGCTGACTATTATTCTGGTTGTAATATTAACGCAATCACATCATAAATCCATGTTGTAACATTATATCCAAAGTTTGGGATGCAGTTGATTGATTGGCTGATTGAATGGTTGGTTGAATTGCTGATTTATTGATTGATTGATTGGTTTGTTGATTGATTGGCTTAATTGCTGATTGGTTGGTTGATTTTTATTGGCTGAATTGCTGATTGATTTATTGATTGATTTTTATTGATTGGTTGATTGGCAGATTTTCAGATTGATTTTAATTGATTGGTTGGTTTGTTTGTTAGTTTGGTTGATTGGCAGATTTTCAGATTGATTTGACTGATTCATTGGTTGATTGGTTAATTTGGTTTGGTTGATTGGTTAATTTGATAGATTTTCAGATTGATTTGGTTGATTGGCAGATTTTCAGATTGATTTGATTGATTCATTGGTTTGGTTGATTGGTTAATTTTGATTTTGCAGATTTTCAGATTAATTTGGCTGATTCATTGGTTTGGTTGATTGGTTTGATTTGACAGATTTTCAGATTGATTTGGCTGATTGGTTGATTGGTAGATTTTCAGATTGATTTGGTTGATTGGTAGATTTTCAGATTGATTTGGTTGATTGGTAGATTTTCAGATTGATTTGGTTGATTGGTAGATTTTCAGATTGATTTGGTTGATTGGTTGGTTTGGTTAATTTGATTGATTGTTTTGATTGATTGGCTGATTGATTTGATTTATTGGCTGATTTGACTGACTGAGTCAGTATTGGCTGCTTTTTCAGTAGTTTTATACTGAAGCATTTTCATTTCGTTTATATAAATGTTTTGAGCAAACAAATTCAGGCTTAGTTACAAAAATCTTTCCAATGCAGACCTTTGAACAGTAGAATTTTAAAATAGCTTTTATTCATTAAATTATTATTTAAAAAACTGTCAAAACCAATTAACATGGTTGACTCTACTCATTTATTTCTACATCTGTAAATGTGCAAATGTTCTTAATGTGTGATTTTATGAAAAATCTGGTTTTTCAGTTCGCGTCATGATCTAAAAACTATTAATTCTGGAATATATACAGTTGAAAGCAAAATTGTTTGTCCTTCTGTGAAAATTTTCATTAGTTTGATGTTTAACAGACTAAGGAGATTTTCCACAGTATTTCCTACCTTATATATATTTTTTTCTTATTTCTTTTAGTTTGGCTGGAATAAAAGCATTTTTTAAAGCAAATTTTATGGTCAATTTGATTAGAACTCTTTTCTATTTCTAATTGGATACAGAAGAAAACCACTGTTGTCCTATGACTTAGTAAAGCTTTTAAAGGGGAAGTATCATTCCCCTTTTTAAAAGATGTAAAATAAGCCTCTGATGTACATGGTGTGTATTTGACGTTTCAGCTCAAAATACCACACAGATAATGTTTTATAACTCTTTGAAACTGACTTTTTGGCTTTGATGCTAATTGTGCCATTAGAAATTCAAATGAGATTGAGATCTTTTCAAAAAAGGGGCGGAGCTACAAATGCCTATGTGTCAGCATAGTGGCAAATTCAAAACCAACGTCCTATGCTAATGATGGAGAGATGGTCACTAGTGGGTGAGGCTTTCCCCCTCTCATATAAAGGGAGAATGTCAATCAAAGTGTTTTTCATCAAGTGTGATTATAAAAAATACAATTGATAAATTTGGACCATTAGAAGCTGGTTATATTCACAGAACATTGCTACACAAATGTGTTAATAATCGGTTGCACTTTTACGCTAAATACTAGCATTTTGCAAAATAACTACAATATCATGTCATCAGAGATAAAAATAAATGTGTTATTAAAACTATTCTGCTGCTGTATTGGCCTGATCTGCTCCGTCTGCCCACTCATGGTTGAGAGTTATCAGTTATCAGATGATCAGAGTAATAACATTGCAGGCTATGAGAGCTGACAGCACCAGCACATCTCCATAAATACCTCCTGCCTGGAAAACGAGCGCCGCGCTGCGATGTGGGCCACAAATCAATTAACAATGCCCACGAGCCACAACCACTGACACCAAGACTTCTAATACCAGCAAATCACTGCCTCTGCTACAATAATGTGCACTCCAATGCTGAAACCTTTCAATTTTAGTATTATAATGCATGCACATTGTTTTTTTTTATAGCTTTTTTCTGTGATGTTTTCCTACAGGATGCAGATTTGACATACCACATGGCGACCCAACACTACTAAATACAGTTGAAGGTGAAACGATTAGTCCTCCTGTGAAAAATGTAATTCTTTTAAAAATATTTCCCAAGTGTTGTTTCATGGGGCGCGGGACAATGACAAGGGGTCACTTGGTGATTTCAAAGTCAAATAAATTGTATTAAACTGTTAGAATTACTATATTTCATCCATAACCCACAGAAGATAAAAATAGTAGTTAATAGTTGCATAAAAAACAACATCATGCAAATAACCAACCTCTGGTGAGGTTAATATTAAATTAAACCAATGAATAAATCACTATAAAAATAAAATGGTTGTTAGACTATTGCAGTTTTTTGTGTTGTAAGTATGCTTGTGTTTATATAGGCCTATTGTTGTTGTGTGCGCAACATTTGTATATTTATAACCACCTCCAAGGAATGTGGGGGTCGTGAGTCAATAGCATTGTTATTTTGGGGGTTGCCAAAAGTTTGGGAGCCCCTGGTTTTAATGGATGTTCCGCACATTTTTAAATATAATAGATTTAATAACTAATTTCCAATAAATCATTTATCTTGTCTTTGTAGTACACAATATTATATTATATAGTACATAATATTATACTAGTTATTTTGCAAGATAGTAGTATTCAGCTTAAAGGATTATGTAGGTTAATTAGATTAAATATGCAAATTAAGATAATTAAGCAAGCTTATGGACAACAGTGGTTTGTTCTGTAGATAATCGAAAAAGATGTTCCTTAAGGGGGCTAATAATATTGACCTTTAAATAGATTTTAAAAAATAAATAAAACTTTCAGCCAAACTAAAAGAATTAAGACTTTTCCCGGAAGGAAATATATTTTAGGAAATACTGTGAAACTTTCCTTGCTCTTTTAAAAAGCACTTGGGAAATGTTTAATAAAACTTTGGCAGGAGGGCTAATAATTTTGACGTTAACTACATGCCGAATATAAACGTATAATAGTCAAAATAGATGCTTTTGAATGACTTTTGATGGTTTAATACTTTCTGCAGCCAGTAATTCAGCACATTATGTTCTTTACAAGCAAGAGAAGCCATATGTAACGCAGTCTAGGCTCTATTTATTTGAGTTTTTTATGCTTTTGTTCATGGTTTCTGAAGACGAGAGAATGTCTTGTTGGCGTCTGTCTTGTTTGGGTAGCTTCCACACAGTGGCAGATGATTTCCCAGCAAAATATTGTCAATTTTGGTTTGATGCACAGCTTTTGATGTCAACAACAGAAGATATTGGAAACGTTTTTCTTGTCTCTTGTAAATATATTATTATTCCGATTTGTTTGGGGTTTTTTTCTTTCTAAAAAGCTACTGGATCATGTGGTGAGTAGCACTTTATTATTTGCATCAGGGTTATTTCAGTATCATTGAATTACTATGGACCCTTTTCACAAGACTGTTCTGATGCGTTTAACTGTCATCCACATCGTAAATCCTTTGAATATTAATTTTGTATTTTTATGTATGAACATTTATGTGTTTACGTATGTATAATATCATCTTTGCATCAAATTACAAAAAAAAAACCCAATCACCGCTTATGCAAGGCGTTTCTAAAGCAGCGTCTATGGTGGCAGGACAGTAAATTCACTCATTCACACACGTACACTATGGACAATTTAGCCTACCCAATTCACCTATACCGCATGTCTTTGGAATTGTGGGGTAAACCGGAGCACCCGGAGGAAACCCACGTCAACACTGGGAGAACATGCAAACTCCACACAGAAATGCCAACTGACCCAGCTGGGGCTCGAACCAGCGACCTTCTTGCTGTGAGGCGATTGTGCTACCCACTGCGCCACCGTGCTGCCCGAGTTTCTTTTATTATTTCAGCAAATGGGATAGTCAAAAAATGATTTGTTGTACTCTCCCATTCGCTGTGCTCTAAGTTTACCTAACTGACTTTAGCTACTGAGAAATCCGGAAATGTGAAAAGGGTCCATTATAGTTTTTGTTATTAGCTTGATATTACCACTCATGTGCACCCACGCATTTCTGAGAACGTACCTAATTCCGATGCTTCGGAAGTTCATTTGAACACTCAGTATGTCACATGACACAATTAAATCACCAGAAAGTAGAGAAAAACATTAAGCAATTCTGAGTGTGCCTCACACAGGTGAGTGGGCTTGACAAACCACCTGTACAAAACGCACTCATTAATCTCAGTCATTTTGACCGACACTTGCACCACTTGCAACATTTGCACTAGAAACTTTCTTACAATCACTCCATATCTCTTTAAAAAAAAATAGCTGCAAGTTTCACACAGGTGAGTGGGCTTGACAAACCACCCATTGGAAACACTCTTCTGTTTGTTTTTTTGTTTTTTACATATACTCGCCCTTCTTTACTCTAGCATTTAAGTTTCTGAGCTGAGCATAGATCCTCTATAATTAGCACTTGTTGTGTGGATTGCCTCTTCTTGTTGAATCACTGAATGCCTCCTCAATTGTAAGTTGCTTTGGACAAAAGCATTTGCTAAATGTAAAGTATATACTTTTTGATAATTATTGTAAAAAATGCTCTACAAGTAAACTTGAATTGAATAACTCCATAATCTCAAATCAACAGATATTCAAAATACTATAAAGGAAATAAATAAATAAATAAATATAATAATAATAATAAATAAAAAAAAAATATTATATATTATATATTATATATATATATTGTACAGCATTACTCCCTAAAAATACAATATTTAGATGTAGTTTCATCCTTCCAGACCCTCACATTAAAGCAGTAATCCATGAATCCCCCTAACAACATTCACCATAAAATGCTTATTTAGCACTTAAACACAGTGGCCGTCTGTGCATGTGTCTGACTCCGCTGCGCTATTATTTGGATACGATTATAGCGACGGGCCTGACTGAATGCAATATGAGAGGTTTGCTTTGTCTTTGATGGCAGCAGTGAAAATAAATGATGTCATTTTCATATTCATCATTGCACTCGCCGCTGCCTTTAAATAACGTTTCCCTTCCTCATCGCCTCCAGTAAAGCTGCCTTCATCCATCGATTTGAACATCCTTCAGGGGCTGCGCACAGAACCCAGGCTTATCTGCCAAATCCTTTAAAAGGTGTTTAAAAAAAAAAACCTCTGTTCATTGGCTTTGTCTAATCTAATTCTTCTCTCTCTTTTTTTTTTTTTTCTTCTGTGTTTTAAACCTATTAGTTTCCGACTAGGCAGGTCTGATTTGAACCGCTTTCAGGGCCGATATATATATTTGTATTCAAACACTGTATGTTGGAGTTGCTCATCTATTTGGTGCGATAGCCCAGAGAGTATTTGGTTTTCACACAGAGTGAGCTCTGACACTCTTTTGGGGTGAGATTTGCTCTCGTTGTTTGCACACCGGCTGCAAGGAGTTAGAAAGAACGGGTTTTATGTACTAGAGAGCAACACTTCCTAATTTTTGCAGTATCTGGTCTTCTTTAAAGCCTCGTGTGGTTAGCTGATGAAGGTTTAAACCCCTTACAAAAGAGCTATTGATTATGCCCATGTGTAAGAACACATGAAAACTAGTTTTAGTTGCATTAAAGCATTGGCTCAGTCTGCCCCTTTGAAAGCATCACCTGCGTTTTTATCATCATCAGTTATGTGGTTGTCTCACCCCTACACATACATACACACGCACACACACTCCATTCATCATTGCTTATGTGTAAACAGGTCTGATTTCAACCGCTTACAGGTCCTACATATTGTAATTTAAACACTGTATTATGTGAGATTATTCTCGTTTCTTACGCACCGCCTGCGAGAAGTTAGAAAAAGATGGGTTTTATGTACTAGAGAGCAACACTTTCTCGTTTTTTTTGTGCTTTTGTTTCACCATTTAAGAACCTGGTCTCCTTTTAAAGCCATGTCTGGTCAGCTGATGGAGGTTTAAACCCCTTATAAAAGTGATTTTTGCATAATAGGACCCCTTTAAGTTTTAAACTCATAACTATTGATTATTTCCATGTGTCAGAGCAACACTAAACTAGTTTTAATTGCTTTAATGCAGTGGCGTTTTTAGCCACTCATCATCAGTTATGTGGTTGTCCCACTCCTACACACACACACACACACACACACACACACACACTCCAATCATCATCGCTTATGTGTAACCAGGTCTGATTCAAACCACTTTCAGGGCCAATATATATATATTTGTATTCAAACACTGTATGTTGGAGTTGCTCATCTATTTGGTGCGATAGCCCAGAGTGTATTTGGTTTTTACACAGAGTGAGCTCTGACACTCTCTCGGGGTGAGATTTGCTCTCGTTGTTTGCACACCGGCTGCCAGGAGTTAGAAAGGACAGGTTTTATGTACTAGAGAGCAACACTTTCTCATTTTTGTGTGCTTTTTTTCACGGTTGAAGTACCTGGTCTCCCTTTTTAAAGCCGTGTCTGGTCAGTTGATGGAGGTTGAAGGATTCGTCGAACCCCGGGCGACATGTGATATCAGGCTTGTAGAGAGAGACTATGTGTGTGTGTGTGTGTGATCAGGTGGTGTGGATTAATTTTTTTCTATTGCGATAATATCCAAGAACTCAGTAACTTGGGTGAAGCAGATAAAATGTGAAACTAAACAATTTGTTCTCTGTTTAAGAAAGAAAAAAGGTGGCTTTTGTTTTTTAATTATCACCTTCTCAGGTAAATGTCTTTATTTAAACCTGACGTTTTGGAGTTGCACTTGTTCCTTGATTTATTATGATAATTGAAACTAACAGATTCAAATTAATTTTGAAGTCTTGCGTACAAATGGAAAACGAGGAGCTTGAAAATGTGTCGACTTCTGTGTTAATGAACTATCAGTTGAGTTGCGAGTTTGAGACTTGTGTTTGATAAAAGCCATGCTGTTTTCTTTTTTAATGAAAATGTTGATTTATCAACTTGAATGCTGGGATATTTTAGTTTATTTATATATATTTATATTTATTTATATATATATATATTTATATATTTATATATTTATATATTTA
>CAIGQW010055747.1:360878-374157 GCA_903798125.1 Danio choprae | reverse complement strand
ACACAGAAATGCCAACTGGCCCAGCCGGGACTCGAAACAGCGACCTTCTTGCTGTGAGGCGACAGTGCTAACCATTGAGCCATCGTCTTGCCACCTATTCTATTCTACCTATACAAATCTATCTGTTTACAGTGAATTAGTGTAATTTCAGCAGTTCCTTAAAAGTTATGTACGTTCCAAAAGTACTTTAAACATTGAGATACTTGCAGAAATTAGAGGTCGGGTGAAAGTATTCTCCTAAGAAATTAGACACCACGACTACACTGGTCTCCTTGTTTAAAAGATCTCCCAGAAATATCTTTGTTTGTTTGAGTAGCCGTATTGCTGCTGTATGCTGGGAAATTTCACATACTACAACATTTGAAGCGGGATTCTGTCTTTGCTTGAAGGGCTTTCTGACCATTCTCTGTATACTTCTTTAATGTTCCAAACAAAAGAGAAGTGGCGCATTTACCCCTTCATATGAATGCACAATGTAGAAAGGAAAAGTGTAGCACTATACAGTAGAAATGGGATTGGGCCTTGTGCCTCATTTACACTGAGGTCAGTACAGTACAGCACGTTTTGGTAAGGTACAGGTCTCTCTGATCAGGCTTGCATTTCCACTGCCCATAGTACCCTTACTTTGTAGGTGTCATGCATGGCAAAATGTTGTGATGGGATGTTTGCATCCTTTTGGGATTGGACTGTTGTGCTGGGTATCCATACTAAAGTGTGCCAAAAAAGTGGTAATGTAAGGTTCACTAGTTTAGTACCTTTGACAGTGGAAATAAATGCATACCATACTGTGCTTTACTAAACTGTACTTCTCGGTGTACATTAGTCATTCGTTTGATGGACACCCAAACCTTCAAATGTATGGCAGAAGGTTCTGGACATTGCAGCATTTGTTGGCCAGGCTCCATTCAATAGGCCATCAGACCAAGATCAGATGTTGTACAGACTGCCTCGACTTTCATTCACGATCTAGACTGGGTTCTATTATAGACTGGGTTCTATTATGTCTGACAAGCAACTATTATGCAGGACTGGAAAAAGACTGGAAAAAGAATGTAAGCTACACGAAGCACGCCTTTCCTTTTAATTTCCTGTTAGTTTGCTCCCAGAATCTTGTTTATTTGCACTCAAATTGGAATAGTGAGTGAATGTCAGAATGGTACAGATGTGAGTGGTCCAGTTGTGATAATTTACACCTCCCCGTCGTGCCCTCTCCAAGCCCGAGTTGATTCTCAAGCGCGTTGGGCTTGTCGACACGTGGCTGGGAGGATTTGCTCGCTGAGGCTGGAAGTCATGCTAGATTAATTAAGAAGGAGCCTGCTGACTTTCAAGTGGCACTGGCGAAATTAACCTCGCATCTCAGCCCCAAATTCAGTGTTATTCCAGCTCTGATTACGATTCTTATTGCTTCAGCTCAAATGAGCCTTACAAGCCAGAACACAGTTGGAGGCAGCCAATTCCTCAAATCAGAGCGCTGGAGATGAGGGGACGTTTTTCGAAACCCCATCAGATTAGAGAGGGTAATCATAACACAACAAAGACACATTGATATTTGCAGTCATTTGTGGAGCTGTTGAAGGAGGCAGGTGTTGCGTTGAATCGCTGATTTACTATTCAAAATGTTTCAAACATGCAACTAAATATTGTTTTATTGAGTTCTGCCTGATTAGAAGTCATAAAATAGTTTCTATAACTTTCATCATATTGAATCAAAGGTACACTTGCTGGATGTCTCACTTCACAGGCATGGAACTAAAATGTCCTGCCAGGTGTTCAATCTTAGCTCGATGTGCTAATAAAACCTCATTTCACTTATTAGTTGCAAGACTCTTTGGTGAGTGACATGTCTTAGGCTGGTTTTGCTATGACTATGATTTATACAGTGAAGGTGATATCACAAGGTGTGATATTATTTCTTGAAGTAATTAAACTTAGTGTCGATGGTGGTTGATATAACAGGAAACACATATCCTGTAAATCCATTTTAGGGACCAGAATAGCACACGTGTGGACTCTCAATTGTGACTTGCCAGCCTGGCATCATGGTGGCACAAAGAAAACATTCACTCAGTTGTATAAATCTAGTTTTAAGTTTTCTGTTTTGTTCTTGAAAGTTTTGGGAAAGGAAGTATACCATCTCCCTCTCTCTCTCTCTGTTTTTAGATTTCTTTGTGTTTTTGGATGTCACTCTGTATTATAGTCAAGTGGCACCTTCATTGGGGACAATGGTTCTTTGTCAGGATCACACAAGTAGATTTTGAATAGGTGTCTGCAGTAGACAGTTACTGCCTTTGTGTCTTTGGACACCTAGCGCTATAAATACAAACAGTCAAAAATTTTACAGAAAACTTTTACTGCTATTTTTACTCCGTTTCTCAGATATGCCAGGTATTCAACAATTAAACAGTTCACTAAATGAAATGAGACTTTGAAAGTAATGGTCAAATTCTTCTATTGTAATCCGTTACGTTTAGACACTTGTACAAAAAAAAATGGTACATCTTTGGGCATCTAATACCCTCAACATTACCTTCCTGTTGTCATTTTGTGTTAGATCCCCTTAACATATACACAGCACTTGACGTATATACGCATGCACATTTCCCTTGTGTCCCTCACATTGCCTTCCAGGTCTTTCTGCTGTTGTTTTTCTAGCGCCAACCCAATGCCCCTCCTGCAAGCACTCTCCGACCTTCAGTACCAGCTTCCAACCTCCATCACTGTCTCATGTCAAATCCACCCACCACAGGCTACACAAATACCCATCAAGATCCTGCTTTTCCAGAACTCAAGCCAGGTGCCAGTAAGGCTGTCTATTCTTCAGCCATGTTCTTGTATTTGGTTGAGGGTCACATAAACAAATCAAACAAAACGCCAGAATGTGAAGATTCAGCTGTGGTCTATTGGTTAGGGAGTGCGTCTTATAACTGATAGGTTGCAGGTTTGCCAATAAAAGTTGCAGGAGGGGGCATTAAATGAATAGCACTGTCTTCCACATTGAGTATCCACAATTTGAGAAAGATGCTTAATCCCTAATTGCTCCCTGGGTGCTGCAGAAAAATGGCTTCCCATTGGTCCAGGTGTGTGTTCTCAGCGTGTGCAGACAACTAATTGAAAGTGTGGGTGCCCATACTGGGTCATCACATCACATTTCTATGTTTGGACTTTTGTTTGTGTCCTAATGAGAGTTCTTAAATGGCTAAACAAGCATTATTTTATTATTAATTGACAAGAGAAGGTACCATTAAAAGGTCCATACACCATACAAATCAAGCAATAGAACTGTTTATTGCTGGTACATATAATGGATATCAATTATAATAATAACAACCATGATGTTCATAAACCATATTCAATAATGAGTAATAAAAATACATAAAAGGCTTATCACATATGATAGAAGACAGATTAGGAATGAACAATTCAATGTCAAGAAGATAGAATTATTTACAACCTCAGAGATGTGCCATCAACTTCCTCTCCAAAGACTGGAGAGCCCATTGCAGTCACATTGTAAGACCAACACATATGTCCGAGAATACCGGGCGATTCGCGCTTGTTCCACAGCTGAGTTACCAATGTTACTACAAGTTCTCCTTTTATAGTCAAAATTTGGGTGCTGGCCAAAGGTCGGCCTGCTAGTTGATAGAGCAGCGGGAGTTGATCAGGCTCCTCCCTCTCTCAACTAATTGCACATTATTTCTAATTGCACAGCAAAAATCAGATGTTCTGAACTATCGGCATGACTGGATTCAATGTCCTGATCTCCCCTTCTAGTCACCTGGTCATTTGTTGAGTAAATCAGAGTATGATTATCTGGAGTCAATATTGTATCCCTGACGCTATTTGAGAAACAGCAATGTTAAAGTCATGAAATTCCTGTCCTTGTCATGTGGACATTTGAGTACATCAGAACCTAATTCAATATTGTACCCCTGACCCTCTCTTTATCATCTTGGTTCTTCGTTGAGCATAACGAAAAATAGAAATGTAATACATCAACGCATCCACAAACCTATGGAAGAATACCAGGACCCTTTATGCGCACAGCCTGTGGTGGGCCAGGCTACTTTTTTGTTTTTTACTGTTGATTTTGTAGGCTCTTATTTTCTTCTCTTATTTTTCCAAATTGTTCTTGCTGCTTAACATAATGAGTATTATACTACCAGGGAGGTTAGTTGGTACCCCATGGGCCTTTTTTTAATGCATTGATGATCTCCAAGAAATTGAGAGTGACTAGTTATTCAGTTTGAGACTGACGGTGTTCCCCATCCCTGCTCCTTGAGGTGTACCAAAAGCACAAATTTTTCATAATCTTCCTAATTGAGCACACTTCATCGCGTTATTAGCAGGGAGCAGGGAGTCCAACACCTGAAAAGGATAGATCCGATAAGATAGATAAGGATGTCTATCAAACATGCTTGAATTTGTACCAAATGCTAATACTCAATTATTTTCATACAAGCCTTTACATGAATCATCACAATATATATCTTTCTATATAATAATATCTTTCTCTTCCTGTTGGTGACAGAAAATGGATATCTCTATGGAAGTTTCAACAAACCAGAAAGTTCTGGCATTGTGTGAACTGACTGTTGAATTTGACAGGTCGATGCCTTACCTGTAGGCCTAAGCCATAGTTATTACCCAGAACACATTGCTCTTCTCTTTCTGTCCATTGGCCACATTCACATACACATTCTGTATGAATTTAGAGGTTTTGTTTCTGTTGTATAAGACATTCTGTCACTCAAACCAGTGTGTCAAGGCTTATGAAGACCTATCTCTGACAGACATTTGTTGCTGAATTATGGCTCCTGAAAAAATCACCAGGAGCAATACAATAATAATTATGATGGTGGGGAGGGAAGATGGTGCAACGGGCATGAAACAATAAGTCTGCCGAATGTCTGCTTGATGTAATTAATCAAAAGAATTACCCAGTGTGCACTTCTTCCATTCACACTTATTTTTTCTAAAGCTGATGAGGTCCCCTTTTGCTCTTGTACCACAAAGCATTCAGGGCTTTGTTCTTCAGATTGATGGGTGAGGCACATGCCTGATTTGGCCAAAAAAATTCTGATCAATTCATGTGCCAAGACCAACGTTTAGCCACTTGGCTTATATCATCCATAATTGCTTAATAAGGGTCATGCATTCCCTGACCAAATCTTTGCCTAAATACAGTTATACTATCCCAAATATTCTTGCACAATGGGGTCTGCTACAGATATGAATGCCCCTGCGGAAGGAGCTCCATTGAAAGTTAGATTCTTGTAGCCTCATCATCTACTAACCTGCAGAACCAATGCAGTCAGTTTTGTGGACCACCTCATGCTCTAACTAGTACTGGGCCACAATGAATATTTCTTTATTTACTTCATTTTATAGTATTTGCTAGCTGTAGTGAATGCATTGTGGAGCAATCATACCCATCTCTCATGATTATTGAGGACACTGTGTCTGAATTCACATAGATTGGAATAGCACTGTCCTGTCAAGAATGAGATCACAATATATCAGAGGTGCAGTATAATAGGAAGTTAAAGAATGTCTTTGCGCTTCAGCTAGTGTGAATTCATTTTGCTTTTGTCTGGCACTGGCCACTGCTGCCATTGTTACGCTCTTCAGTGATGGAATTGGATTCCCCCCCCCCCATTCCTTCTTTCTGTGTGCTGGTAGCGAACCTCAAATGTTGTGATGGGGAAACTTAATTAGGAAAGACATTCACAAAAGCCCCCAGATGAACTTAACCTTTTCTATTGTGTTATTTTTTAATGTTATGACGTTAAAGCAGAAAATGGCATCTGCTTGCTCACATTGAACATTGTTCTCGATTTAACGTGTCTTTTGGCACAACATGCTCTCACCTCAGGAGTTTTGGCCATGGTTCAAGAGGCCTTAAACTTTTCTCTAGCGATCTTTCTTCCTGTTGCGCTGCTATGCCATCAGTCTTAATGTAAGATCTCATAGCAGGCTAATAACTTGTTCAGGGTCTAGTTCTCCGACCCAAAAAAACAGCCCGCTCACAAATTGTTCACGCAGCAAATTCATTATCCTCTGATGTTTGCTGACAATGAATTTTAAATGGCTGCCTCTGCATGCCTTAGCGCACATAAGACACATTTAGCAATGTGTGTGTGTGTGTGTGAGTTTGTTCTGAAATGGCAATGTGGCCTTTACCTCCCAGGCTTACGCACTCTCGATTGCACTTACAAATTTAACATGAGTTATTATGGCATTAGGCCAGGTACCAAAATATAGAAAGGTCACATTTTAATACCTTTTTTTTTTTTTCCCTACACATGGTAATCAATTTTGGTCTAGGTGAACTAACGTCATGAAAGTGTATATCTCTCCAACATGGTTAACCTACACAGTTTCTCTTCAATAACTTTTGTTATTAGCCGTGACCTCCACCTATCACAGCTCTGAAATTTCATAATCTCAGTGGAGACCCACGCTCTTGAGGTCAACTCCAGAACCCAGCCACATACATCCATTTCCTCTTTGTTGTAAATTAAAATGAAGCTTGATGCGTTCAGGTTGCCGAACAGCGCACTAACAAACTCCTATTACCCACTGCAAAAACCCAGGCAGCCCCTCTCAGAGCATCATGAACTCAAGTGTAATCCTTCTTCTTGGAGCCGAGGTAGCGTTAAACTAACTGGAATGAGTATGGCATGCTTGCTAAATGGAGGGAAACAGCCATTCACAATGTCCCCATAAACTGCCTGTCTTGTAAACTGGAGGATTAAACCACATGAAATCCCCTTCCTCATACCCGTTGAGACAAAGCAGAGCCAGCCAAACCACTCAACTCATGCCCTCAGCGACTGGATCCCTCTCCCTCGCCCCAGGGTTTCGCCCTTGGACGGCCACGGCAGCGTCATAAATCTCATCGAAGCTGCCCTGGCATGCATTATACAATATGGACCTACTTAGAGATTTTCATTTTTCATGAGGAATGTTTGTGAAGCTTTACATGCGACCAGCCCCAGGCTTTCGCAGGCATCACAACAAACCGAGAACAGTGTGGAAATTCATACCCATAATGCTAGTATGTGTGTGCGGGGGTACTTTAGCATTCCCTTCACTGAGTCTAGTCAAGGCCTTTAATTCCCTAGGGACCCACAATTGTATCTCCAAATGGAAATCAGCATACGATAATACACTTCTAATACCAATGTACAGACAATATAATATGACATAATTCGAAACCGCATTATTGTAGAGAGGCCTGTAAATGTGGAACGTGAGGTGTTGTAGCCTGTAGGGGTTAGCGCGGCGCTAGCAGTCGTAACCAGCCTAATAGCGGAAAGTGAACTCATTAGAGGGCCGTCACCACAAGAGAGAGTCTATTACGGGGATGAGTGGAGTGGTGAAGTGCGGCTTCATTTCTATTCAGCACATGACCCGACTCATGGGGGGGGGGGGGGGGGGGAGTACTTTCCAAGGAGCACGGTCAAGCGTGACTGGCGGAAGCGATTTCCTCTCTCACCACTCCCTGAGTTTATCAGGCACAGGGTTTTTTCTTCCTCCTACCTTTTTTTGCCTCTTGGTCTCTTTCTGTATTTTGGATTTTGCAGGTTGTTTTTTTTGTTTTTTTTCTTGTGCCTTTCAGACGACTTTTTAATGTTTTGTTCTCTTTGATGTTGTGTAAAGAGAATATATTTATTCTTGTTTTTCTTTTCTTGTTCATTATGAGATCAGGGGTGCATTTCTCAAATGCTTAAGGAAATCCACTATTATCAGTTGTCTCTAATATCTATTTGGTCTTAAAGGGACAGGTCACTTTTTTTTGTGCGTAACTTTAGCTGAAATTGGAGTCCTTGGTGTATTCACAATGCATAAAATGGCCCTTTTGAGAGGTAAGGGACACCAGTAACACTCATCTTTAATCCAAGCGGTCCTTACTGTGTTCATGAGGATCTTCAGTGTGTGCTTCTAGTTACAGAAAATGTTGCATTCAGTAGTGCAAATTTAAGGTAATTTAAATTGAAATTAAAATGCTGCATTTTGTTTCTCTCATGGACTGATCGTTGCACTTCGTAAGACCTCTTGTGTTTTGTGCAGAATCGCAGGTATGTTTTGTTTTTTGTTTTTGTTGGGTTTTTTTTATGATTTTGAAAGAGCCACTGCATTAAGAATCACCAAGAACCATGGTTTTTATCTGCAAAAACGCGCGTGCGTGCGTGCGTGCGTGCGTGTGTATATGTATATGTGTGTGTATATATACATTCTACCAAAGAAAAGAGTAATCTGCATTTCTGTTTGTCTCCCATAAAAGGATAGATCACCAAAAAAAACGTGCTACTAATTGACTAATACTGAGGCAAAGTACTGGCTGATGATTTAAACAAACAATAAAAAAAGTGGAAAATGCAATAAATGCATATGCAAATATCAATATATAGAAAACAGATTATCATAGCGTATGGGGAAAGCACAATCTTGTCTTGGGCCAGACAGCAACAACCCAAAATAAAATAGCAACAATAAAGCAACATGCTACAAACCATCTGGAAACTCAAGACAATTGCACTTAAAATGAATATTTCTTATTATTCCAAGTAATGACTCCATCTAGAGCTTTTCTTTGACTAATTCGCCCAAACCATTGTTGGATACATGTGTATTGTAACTTGAGGAACATCTACATGCTGGTTGTTTAGCATTTTTGATGCGCCTCTGAGAAAACAGTAGCATTTATTTAGAAAAAGTTAAAAAGCAAACCATTCTTTTAATGCCTTCATTAAGCTTTGATCCCTGTATCTCCTTGAATGCGAAACAATCCTTGACAACCTTATTATGATTAACATATAGAGTGCAGCCCTCGAGAACACAGTCCCTCTCTAATGCCACACAAAGCTTTAATCTGCCAGCAGTTCCCCAGTCAGAGCCCATTAAACTACTGTACTGAGCACCATGGGTAACTTCATCATAGTGGCAGCTGTACTAACCCCATTAAAGAAAGCTTTCTAATTAGCCCACACTGCAACGGGTGCTGTCTTCAGGCATGTACTTACTAAGGGTGTGTGACGAACCTCAGTGTGATAGTCTTGGCTGGGGTTTGTCCTCAGTAATGAGTCCACAGCACATGAGGCTGGATGCATTATGCAGAACTATAAATGCGCTGGGGTACATTTGGGAGTAAACACATCAATTTCATTGGAAGAATGATTTTAAAGAATCTAATTTGACCATGTAAACAAATGCATTTTTTGTAAGACTAAATCAGCAGAAGGATGAAAAGTTTGTCCTTTGAATTGAATCTGGCAAGGTTCACAGAAAAAACTACGTTTGATTGATTGACATTCTGACAAGAAAATGGCCACAGACCACTTTGTAATGGATATTGCAGACAAAATTGCACAAACCGGCTGAAAATTGGCAGTTCTAGTTTAATTGGCTGGCACTGTGCAACATCTAAGAGTTAAGGTGCACAGGTTTCTACCGGTTTGCATGTTTGAGTCATTAAGTAGCAAGTAAATTAGGCCTCCATGAAGCAGTATAATATATTGCATTTACTGAATTGCTTCTTTGGGGAAAACAAAAAACTGTACTCTGACTGAATGTCTACACACGTTTCTGTTATGTTTTATTCCCGTGTACATTCTGCTTAGTCGTTCACTTATTGTAGAATCAGCTTTTTCAGCTAAAACCTCACTTTAATGACAGGCATTTGTGATTGAAGACAAACTACCTGTTAACCACTTTTCCACCGTTGGACCAGTGGGAGCCAGGTCTTACATAGATAATAAAACAAACACGGTAGAAGATCATTTTTGGTCAGACTCCAATGTTGATAGCTGATCCATAATTTACAACTTAAAAAAAATGTATAAACGTGTATAGAAAGTAACTCAACACAAACATGAAAGCAGCGACTAATTATTTTTATTGTTGTGTGAAGTCACACACAAAGTTAAACACATTTACATAAATATTGATGAATTCTCATGTATTTGCATCACATTTCCTCAAAGAATAAGCATTTCTGGCAATTTTCCACAACATTATGCAATCAGAAAAAATTTGAGTGGCTTTTATTCTCTCAAAACACTGTACTGTAATCATTTCAACCAACACAACAGAGAGAGCTTAAGCAAAAACAAATCAATATATGTGTTATATGAGTAAATATATATAGCTTTTTATTGTGGAGTTATTAGTGAATTCATATATATATATATATGGATGCAGTGTTAATTTTGACAGCAAATTCTGATTTAGTCTTAGTCTTAGTCTTTGGAATAATACACCATATAGTTTTAGTC
The DNA here is from genome assembly GCA_903798125.1 of Danio choprae. Lineage (NCBI taxonomy): Eukaryota > Metazoa > Chordata > Actinopteri > Cypriniformes > Danionidae > Danio > Danio choprae. Next base: position 363,877 of record CAIGQW010055747.1, on the reverse strand, counting down.
CTATTTTAGTCATCTGAAATCTTTTAGTCTTAGTCTAGTTTTAGTAGACCAAATATTAGCAGATTTTTCTCCATAATTCACGTAATTGTAAGTATATTACAATATATGGAAGCATATAGAGAATCATATATAACACCACAACATCTATTATAATAGTACACATATGTATAAGGAGACAATTCGTTTAATAAATACTATTCAAAGTTAATTTCCTTTGGCTTTTATTTTATTCCAGGTTTAGCAGAATCACGGTGGTTTATCTGATAGAATAACCTTAACGTTAGCGTTTATGCTTACCTTGGTGTGTATTTCTGGATGAGCCGTCTGTAAATGTCGCTTCAAGTTGGTGGTGTTGTTTCCAGCGATTTTTATTCCACATGGTTTACAGGCGCTCTTGTTGTCCTTGTTGTCGTATGTGAAGTTTGACCAGATGTCAATTCTTCGTTTTCGTCCTAGACCAAGCTCTGACATTTTTGTCTGTCTGTCTGTTCATGAGATATACCGATGCCCTCGGACCGCGTGTTGCTAACGAGAAAAGTCAACTTAAATTAACCAAAGCTTTGTAACCAAGACTGTGCAACCAAGTATAACGTATAACTAAATATAATGTATAACAAACGTTCTCATAACTTGAAAACCGCGGCTTTTGAAAATGGCTTTACCAAGACCAACCTGCCCTCAAAAGATTCGCTCTGATTGGATTTCCCCACAAAAAGGTAGTTCTTATTGGATCTCTTCTCCATTCGTCCCGCCCCAACATTTTCCTCTCATTTTTATTCGTTGACTAAAGTGTCAGTTAAATTTCGTCATCGTCTTCGTCATCATATCTGACTTTTTATTTAGTTTTTATTTAGTTTTCGTCTGTAAAAAATGTTCGTTGACTAATATTTTTCGTCATAGTCTTCGTCAACGAAATTAACACTGCATGGATGGATGGATGGATAGATATAGAGAGAGATTTGAAAACCCCTGACCACAGACCCACAGAAACCCAGTCACAGACAAGACCCAATCAACCAATCAAGCCCTGCAATGGCTCTTTTTCATTTAGTGTTATAGTTCAGACGAGTACATTAGGCAATAATTTCTGTTTCCACTCAGAAGTTGTGAATGGTACCAAAATATCAAACCATACCATTTTTGGGACCCTTTTATAAGGCTACCTAGTATGGTACCTAAAGGGTAGAGCTAGACTCCGATTGCATTACACTGGGGAACACAGGACGCATAATTTTAAATACACAGCCAAAACATGTCGGTAATTATACAATGAACCATGGTTGATCCAGGAGGAAATCATTGGTGCAAAGAGTGCAAAAGGAACTGAATGGCATGATGACATAAAGTCACAAACAGCCACATGGCAAGAAGCAAGAACAGGATCTGGTGTCCTCCATTATTGTTTGTGGCTTTCTTCTTAATGCAAGAATGACACCGATTGCTACTTTCTAGCATAAACCATACCTACCAAGATAGATGATTATTGGCATTCGAAATGCGAGGCTGATCGGGGTTAACACAATACTGAACCATGTGAAACGAGACAAGAGACCGCAGAAATGTGACTGGCCATGGCACATACTACCTTGCTCATTAGTGGTCTGATAATTAAAACACATCTCTTTGAAATGTTCCTAAGATAAGCTATAGTGGACCAGACTGATTGTCAGAAGTCTGAATAAGCAAGACAAACAAGAATACAGGCATAATATGCTATATTAATATTAAACATTAACTAAATGTTATACTATAAATGCAGTTGACTCCACACTCCACACTTGATTAATTAGAATTTGCATTAAAGCATAATTGAGGTTGGTATTCTTTATATCTGATGATGGAGGCTGTTAAATGGGATTTTTTTTTCTCCTCAGGTAATTAAACCAGACATCTGCCTCGCATTAGACAGTGCGTCTCCCCATAGCTGCTTGGCAGTGACTGCTGAGCCGTCACACTGTCCACTGCCCTCTCCGCTCGTTTCTCTGATAAGCTCGACACATTTTTGCCACAACTGCATGTGAAGTGGCAGGTGGGGAAGCATCAGTCATCAGGAATTCACAGGCTGTTATCTGAGCTGTGGAGAGTTAGTGCTCACACCATCACACACATAATGGGGGTCCTGAGACGGGCTACACCACTTACGTTTATCTCTCCACTTTTCTCTGTCTCTTCTGTCCACCACGTCCTTGAATTTCGCTTCTGGTGCAATATTGGGTGTTAGTTAAAAGGTCAAGGGCCTAGGCTTTAAATGGAAAAAAAAGTTGTAGGTTTATTCCTAATCCAAACAACAAAAAGTCTTAGTCTAGTTCTAAAGCCTTTTTGTTAGTTAACTACCATCTAGAATGTGCTATTACCAATACACTGTGTATCTCCAGAACACCTTAGCGACTATATGGAAATGCCCTGGTATATCCTAGAAGTGTAGTGGACACCCACAATGCTTGTCAGCCACAGGAATGTAAAGACTAAGCGAGAGTATGGGAACCGGAAACGACAACAGTTCGTGTTCATATGCTACGTCCAAACCTTTAGCTTTTGGGAGAACTGGAAATGATTGAAATTTAGCAAAAACCATTGTGCTCTTGTGCAATATAATTCGAGGTATCTGTGAAGGTGGTTCCAGATAAACTGCCCTAGCACATTTAAGGTGAAGTGTATGTGCTAACCGCTAAATACACAAGGTGTTTCGACTTGATCTTTCATTTCAGACACTTTATTCTAGCTGCGAGCGCTCCTTGCATTAGCTGGGTCATTCTGACATAGCGGTTATACTGTAGATGCTGTCTATCTCACTCTCCTCCTTTAGTTCTCAGGTGGGTGTATTGGAGCGTCTCAACCACACTCACCCATCCTCACCTGTCTATCCACAGCTGTGCTACATTGACAATGATATGAATTCAACAAGACTTGACAGCTTGTGTGTGTCTGTGTGTCTGTGTGTCTGTGTGTCTGTGTGTGTGTGTGTGTGTGTGTGTGTGTGTGTGTGTGTGTGTGTGTGT
>CAIGQW010055747.1:337398-360868 GCA_903798125.1 Danio choprae | reverse complement strand
GCATCTTTGAGCTTCTTAATCTCCACACGGCGTAATCAAAGGCTTTTTATCACCATGGAACAAATTAGACAAGACTATAAATTATGCTTGATAGTCATGTCTTCACCTCCGAAAGTCCTTGGATTTTCATACCTTCATGCATTCGAAGTTTAAGCTGCAACACTCTCCTACTTTCATTCATTCTGTTCTCCCACACATCTCATGATGAATTCAATAATTAATGGCTACATAAATTTATGTTAGCATCTCTTGACCCTTGGTGCACTCTTGACCTTTCGTGCTGCATTTGTGAGTGGATGTATTCGAATTTACACTAAAACATTACCTAAAAACTCTGACCTTTCACATGTATAGTATTGAGTATACCTGACCTCTGAAACTGAATAGCTTGACCACTAGGTCATGTGGAAACCGCAGGGGTCACAGAATGTTATGACAGGTGAGCAAGTAGCCTTTAAATCGTCATGCTGAGATATCCATTTAATTTGTAATGCTTGTAATGGATTACACCATCTCCAACAAATTATTTTTCTTAAAGAATAGCTTGCCCAGTAAGAGCCTAAGAATGTGTCAAGAAATGATCTCTTTTCACCTCTGAACTTCCTGCCCTAGCGGATCTATCCATTTCTATGCATTGGTTTCAAGCATGACCCTGAGAAGACACCTTTCATCGAGGTCAGCACTTCAGACTTCGGAGAAGCCTGTCAGGGGCGGTGAGGCGTTTATAGTCCTGTCTTTGAGTGACATGCAGGGCTGGCCGGGTGCAAAGAACATTGTCTGTCTGACTGAAACTATCCAGACTCACCAGATGAGACCCCGTGTCGGGTCTAGTCCTCCTGACAGGCTTCTCTTGTGGAGGGTCTGTACCACAGACCTTTGGACATTAATGATGGTGTCACCAAGAGTCTGCCCAGTGACCCCATTTTCCTCATGCTTTGTTTGGTCCACCTTTCAATTGGAAAATTGAAGTGCTGCTGATTGAATGTGAGCTTTGGGTGTTTCAGGTGACTGGAGAGTCTTGACCCTAGATGAAGGGTGGAGATGTCTTCCTTGGACTTAAACACTCTTAGAATAAAGAAGAGATCTCTTAGTCCTGGAGGGCAGATGTCCTGCATAGTTTAGCGCCAACTTCCTTCAATACACCTGGAATTTTTTAGTATACCTAGAAAGAGCTCGATTAGCTGTTTTAGGTGTGTCTAATTGGGGTTGGAACTAAACTCTGCAGGAGACCGGCCCTCCAAGATCGAGTTTGGCCACCCCTAAATTGGAACAAAAACGTGTCTATCAATTAACAAACAGCGGCTTCCTATGTCTGTGTTTTTGGTATGGGATTTCATATGATTGCTTTATATATTATCACTGCGTCTGAACAGTTTTAACAAACTCACTCATGACACATCCATGCTCTTACTATATACTGACCATCAGAATATCTCATTATATAGATATTCCCACCTATGTACACCCTTTCCCACTCTAGTACCAAGAAGTCCAGGAGTTTTCTTAACTTAAGGGTTGGTTTCCGGTGGCTGAAATCCCTTCAGTTCAAGTCTGTGATTTGTCTTTCCCTTTTTGTCAGCTAGGCAAAAATCATAAGTCCGATCACTCATAAAATAGTAGCCCACTTCTACTTAATAAGCTGCATGATTGAGATATCATTCATGCACCAAAGTTTAATACTCATGGTAGGGGATTTATTTAAATCCCTAACCCCAAGCACCAGTCTTTTTAACAGTGATGCTTGCCTTAGCAAACCCCAATAAAAGGTTGTCTTTGTCATGAGCAGCCTTTTGTTTGATGGTAAAACAATGATCCAGCTTCTAACAGGTGACAGATTCTAAGATTTAGCCAGTGTTTGAGCACTTCATTCTCATTTTAATGAGAGAGTCATGACATTTCTGCTTGTAACCTTTAATGTTAATGAACAGGAGCAGGAGTTTCTCTGGGTTTAGGTTCACTCGACGTCACAGTAAAGTCTCTCTTTCTCAGACACATGCGGTCCCTCTGTCTGAGAATGACAAGTGAAAATCGTTCAGGAAGCTTGTGCAGCTGCAGGTCATAATTACCGATTAAGGCTTTGCATTGGAAGACAAATGCTCTGTATAATCAGAGAGCAGATCTGCTTTTGAAGCCGTCAACAATAGATTGTAATTAACAAGGTAATTGGCCAGAGATGCCTAAGATTTTCATGAGCCCATCGTCTCCGATATTGGCTTCGTGTTTTACATTTCTTGGCCCTCAGTGCTGATTGTATTGTGGATGGTGCATTGCATGTGGTCCATCATAGTGAAATGCAATGAAATCTTCGTCATTCATCTCATTATTAGAAAGAAATAACATTTCAATAGATGAGAGTTGTACTAGGAATAAAAAAGTCAAGGGTGACCATATCAAATGTGACATTTTATGGCTCAAGGGAGACCTCCCACCCTGAACACTAGAGCTAGTTTTTTAAAATTAGCATCTTATAGAGCACATTACTGTCTCACTTTCCATCCATGGTGTTTTACAGTCTGTAGTAAATGTATGAATCATGGCATTACCTAGATTGTTGCCTTAGAGACAGAGCATTTATTATATGACACATAGTGATTATGCATGTCAGATCTTTTGTATGCTGCTCAGTTTGAGGAAAGAGCTGTGAAAGGGTTATAGGATATACATATTTTGTCTGTGAAAATCCGACAGCCATTGGGGATCTACAGGTTTTTCACAGGTTATTGGAGTCTCTTTGGCTTCCTTGGTTTAAAGTGTGCCGATTTAACACAAAGTCATGAAATGAATACTGAGGGTTCTTTATTGCTAAAGCTAAATTGCCATCGCAAGACATGCAATAGGTCAGACACTGATTGGTTCAGGCTTTGGTTGGAATATTTTGTTCTTTCTCTGAAACCCTTTATTTATGCTAATGTTAAAGTCAGTTTGAATCAGAAGTTGCTGGGACTTTTATTTCAGTATGTCGATGCACTTCCAACTGAAACAGAATATTAAGTAGGGGGCGGGGCTTTCTTTAGCACATCATTCCCTAATAGCAAACCAACGGTAAGAGAGGGTGTTAATATGCAGTTGCTACGGCAACCCTCAGGTTGACGTCAACAAAAGGACTGGCACTCCAAACATGGTAGCAAATAGTCCGAATTTCATTGAAGATTACCAAAACAATTAATAATTTCAGCGAATTAACTCGCACAGATTAATTATTTACCTTAAGAATAACAATGCGAGCTAGCAAAATAAACATGGTACATTAAAATTTCAAGCAAACCTTTAAAGCCTGCTGGAAAAACACCTGATTTGTACTATGTGAAAGTGCAAATATATTTGTAAAGCTGAGGATTTTCAGCGATTTAAAAGTTTATATTTCTAGTGAAGCTATGTTGGCGCTTTATGGTAGTTTTTAGGGTTACTAGATATAGTGTTTCCTTGGGGTATGTGGAGAATTTGAGAAATTGCATGAAGCAGCATGTCCTATTAAGCAAATGCTTTTGAACAGACAAGTAGGATTCGGTTCCGTCGATTTGGCCCAGAGTAGATCCACTCAATTTAACCTTAACTTCCATTTATCTGCCTGAATTTGGCTATTATTCGATCCCCACAGCAACAATCACTCCATTTTGTATCTTCATTATCTACGTTCAAGCTACTCTACAGCAATAATGAGCATTCTAGTTCTTCTCCAGATAGAGCTCCTCAAACATCTGGATATAAAGATTTGTATCTCGCTCTCGTTTCCAATTACAGTGGTTGAGATTAAAGTGTCACCATGGCGCTTGTTTCCTTGACAACATAGCTGTTTACAGAAGCTCAGCCTGAGAAGAACAAAATAAATCTTAATTTTTTTTCATTTGTTCTTCGTTAATTCAGCGTCTCATGCCTTGTTTTAAAGCCCACAAAAAAACAAACATGTTAATAATGTTTGAGGCTTTTGTCAGAATTTGGATAAAAGTGAATCCACAAACTGATATCTGTTCTATCGAGTATGTATTTCCATGATCAGTAAAATATTCATAGAGAAAACAATCCACATACAAACACTAGTTTCCTTTGAGAAAGGGGATTCCAATAGTCTTCTGTGTTCCTCAATTACTAATTTATATATAGTTTGGTTTCGTTTCGTGTGTTTTAAAGAAGAAAGTCTGGAACTACATGTGTTGGAGTAGCAGAAGATTTGAAAAATGTGCGTTTCTTAAGACATTTTTATCCAAATCATAGCCACAGTAAGCATATTGATCTTCAAAACAAAACTCCAAAACAACTTGCTTGGAGGATTGATTGAGAAGGCGAAGGGTGTAAATAATATATAAAGTTTTCAGATTTTAATCTTGGAATTCTGTCATGTTGTCTAGGAAGAAAGAAATGGAGGCACGGAGAACACTGTGCATTTCTGACAAGCTACATAGTTTTCATTTATTTATTTATTTATTTATTTTTCTCCGTGTAATTGATTTGCACCACCGTTTGTTTAGATTTTTCAAGCCAGAGATGATAGATGAACTTCTGTGAAAAGCCTCCAACCACAGTCCTCCATCTCTAGCTGCTTTCTTCCTCCGTGTTGAAATGTTTTCGCTGCTCTTTGATGTCTGCCTGTGTGCTTCATTATTAAAGTGTTAATTAGAATAACTTGTCTTATGATGGCAAATATTTGAACAGGGAGTGTTATTTTAATTATCCCGCATGTAAACTGCACTGCAGATGAAAAGAAACATTAGACTAAGTATACCTACACAAAAACCGCAGGGGTTTATAACTGCAAACTGACTGCTGCCATTTCTGTAAACACACACTTTATGATTATTTCAGTCTTAAGAACAAATATCCGTCGTGTTGCTTATCAATTTCCTCATAGTAAGTATCGGTAGTTGACTAAAATGTCAAATTTGATCTAAACCATGGTGTCCAATTCTGCTTCTGTAGGGCCAGTGTTTTGCAAATTGTAACTCCAAGATGCTTCATCAAGATGCTTCATCAAGATGCTTCATCAAGATGCTTATACAATTTTATCCACTTAAAATTGTAAGGCAACTTGCTGCACAGCTTTTTTGAGTTAGCTGAAATCAAGTCATGTGCAGTACTTGGTTTAAAAGTTGAGTCAAGTCAACTAAAAAGCTCTGCAGCAGGTTGACATACAATTTTAAGTTGTCTTCTTTATTTATTTTTTACACTTGATGTTTCTAGTGAGTCTGAAGACCTTGATTAGGTGATGATGGCTATATTTACATCCAAAGTTTTGAATTTAGTTTATGCAATTATTTGATTTTGCAACACATGCTCATTCTGAAAACGTAGCCCTATATACATTTCTGGAGATTGCGAATTATGTAGCCAGAAGTCTTTAAAACGAACGCTACGGGGCGGTACGACGCTGTTCCTTTTCACGCTGGCAGCTGACTGCTTGCCTCCGTATGAACTGCTTTCCTGCTGTTACCAGTTTGTCCAGTGACTTGCAGCATACGTCGGCAGCTATGGCGTTCGAGTCTAGTGAAGAAAGGTTCCAGAAAGCAGGTAAGACAAAAACAGAAGCCAAACAAGGAAATAATATGGTGAGAATGTGGTAAAATCTGCAAACGTGGTAAAAATCAGGCGAGGGCTTTTCTTTTTTGTGGATTGCTTTTCAAAACGTTTAGGGAAGTGTGTGGGTGGGTCAATTGGTGCTTTTTAAAACACTCAGTTGGATTTAGGGGAGGAGGAGGGTGGGATCAGTCGATAGCGGATTCTGGTGGATTTATGCGAGAAGAACAGGCGCGAAGGACACTCGCGAGAGAAATCCAAGATCTCAAAAAGCGTACACAGTGGTGTACTCTGGTGGATTTGTGAAAACAAAAACTGCATAAAAATTTACCTCCCGGTACATATTTGGCGTTCTCCAGAAATGTATATAAGGGTAGGTTTTCAGAATGAACCAGAGTTGTGATTTTTGTGCGTAAATTCACAACTTTGGATAGAAGTACAGCTACCCTCCTGCAGTGTTTAGCTCCCACTCTGCTATCATGTGTTGAAAATAATAAAATTGTCACTATATGAGGGATGTGCTATATATTTATGATAAAAAAGTGTTTCTATAAGCAGGAAGTCTTCTTTTTATAGTAAACTGGTTGTAAATGATACATATATTATGTTTGTTGAACCGCTGAATGCCTTGTCAATTTAATTTGCTTTGGACAAAAGCTTCTGCTAAATGACAAAATGTACATGCAATAACATACAGTATAACGTCTGCCATATGCCTTTGGATGTGGATGACTGATGTTTAGGAACATGTAGAATCATACGATATATACAAAAACATTTCCATGATAAACATTTAATTCAGGGTGTTTGCAGAACTATTAAAGCAGCATTTGAGATGCCGTGTGACGGGATCAGTTCACTGGTTAGTCCAGTTGGTACAAACAAAAATCGTCTGTTGAGGCAAAATCACAGCTTTTTTTTGAGGAATTTATTCGGTAAAGTGGTGCATGTGCATATATTTTTGTTATCAGATAAATAAAGGTAACACCTAAAAGGGTGTTCGGAAGATTGTCATGACACCTTTATAGTCGTGAGATGACACTTTGTGAATAAGAATGAGATTTTATGCATGTATGGCATTCACTTAGTTATGTCATTTTAAATGCTAAGATAACATTGTTTGACGTGACGTGTGTTATTGCCAAGACAACATAACTTGTCATAAACATGATTGTCCATTATAGTTGTCATAACATTTTTTTCTAACCGCTTTCGTTATTTATAATGTCTCCGTGAATGTGTCTAGTTATATTCAATGACACTACTGTACTGATACTACTGTAATTGGAAGTCAAGAAATGTTTTACCAGCCTCATACCAATTATGTTTACGACATTTATGACAAGTTATGTTGTCTTAACCAAATACATCACAATAATGTCAAGTTGTCATGACAAAGACACTGACAGGTTATGTAAAGTTGTCATAAGAAGACCATCTCAAACAATGTCACCTTTGCATTTAAAATAACATAACTGAGCAAATGACACTTTATGAAAGTTGTCATAAGCATTTATACAACCCCATTCATATTGATTGTAAAGGTTTCATGATAGTCTTATGAACACCACCTTTAAGGAAAGTGTTAGCAAAATCTTGCCTTGTACAATTATTTTGTTATTGCTTTTTCTGCTTGATTGTACAAACTGAGGGATGACTATTTTCTCCGGCAATTGACGAAAAGTCACAGATGCCGTCAATAGAGCTTAACCCTGTACATCCCTTTAGACTTCATTGACAGACTTAGGAATAGGGTAAAGTCACTGCAAATATAGCAAAAAAAATGCACTTGCACATTCAGCTTTAATGCCTCCGTGGATGACTTGAATGGGATAAAAGTAGGTTAATACCCAGTAATTATTGGCTCTAGAGTGCTTTGCAGTGTCAGATATTTCAGATGAGTCAATAGTGTAACAAACTGTCGCCCATGCATTTCGCCGCCATTATCAGCATGGTTTCTGTTGTACCTGCTGCATTTTTTTTCACTTTGAGCTTCAGCGAAACTCATCGGGTTTGTACACACCAGCAGTTCTCTCTTTTCACATTCATATCTTTTTCATGAGAGCTTTATTAGGAGCTGTTAGAGGGTAGAGGTGCTTTGGTTTAATTATCAGACCGATGCCAGCTGCACTCGTGCAGTGTTGTCTAGCATAAAAGGCTGCTCAGCAGAGCTGGCTATGAATCAATGGCTAATAAAAATGTTTGCTAAGTCTGTCTCTGACAGAGGCCGTGTTAACGCGGCTAGCCTTAGGGGTTTTGTCTTTAGCAGAATGTCAAAAACATAAATACTCTCTCGAAAAGAAAGAGAATTCCCTCTTATGTTATGGAACTGCGAGATGAAGCTAGCTGAATGCTAAAAAAAAAACGCTGGCTAGCTCATGCATAAACATGCTGATGCAACAGCCGTTTAACATTTTACTTTGTGTTACACGGTGTTTACTTGTTGACAGAAATAAACATTAAAGAGGCGTAGTGTTAAGTAGGACATGTTCCTGGATCTACGCGCTTTGTTGTTTCTGGAGAGACATTCCTGGTGTTGTCAGACTTGAGCCTCCTTTAAAGCATTTAAAGTGTGTAATTTATGCACAACTAGTGTCACCAAACGGAACCACATAAAAGGTTTCCTGAATTATTTTTTTTTTCTCTGGTTGATCAAACAAACTATTTAACATTGTTACCTTAAAAGTGGAGTCAGATCTGATCTTGGACCAAAAACAGACCTTAACATTTCAAGGCTAATTTGAGTGCATGCAGGCAGGCTAATTTGAGTGCGTGCTCATTGTGAAACCACAAGCACGCACTTCGACATACGTTTGACTGCAGTTTTAGGAAAAATGAACACTAGATGGCAGTATGACGGCAGCAACGTTTGTTCTTTTTCACACTATTGATATTTATAGGGGCATAATATTGCTGAATACATTTATTTTCATTCAGTTCATTGCACAACACCAAATAAATACCACAAAACAACGATGTCTATGATTTGTAGTTAAATATGTTTGCATCACCTATCAATCTCCATATGGACAACTTTTGTTCTTGTGAGTCTGGTGAAGCACGGTTCCACAAAAGCAATGTAAAATCAAGGTAAATTATGTGTTCGCGGTGTACTTTTCTTGTATGTTTCTTTTAAAAACACTTTGGATTTAGGGAAGGGATTAGGTCAGTGGTTCGCTAGGTGATCTGTAAAAGCGCCACCTTCTAGATAGGGACAAGAAGGACGTGTATCTCATATTTCAGATTGGCAAAAATGTAGACAGCACCCTCTAGTGGGTTTGTCTTCTGAAACGTACAACAAAATGTACACTGAGGAAAGAAATGTCAACTGAGGCATGTAATTCCAATTTTCACAAAACTACAATTGCATTCATGTTCCTTGCATTGTAAGTGGAGTCTGATCTGATCTTGGTCTGAAAACAGACCTGTTATAACATCTTAACGTTAACCCACCACAGCTTTTAGTGAGATGAATTTTCATTCACACCCTCCCTTGCTTTGAAAGTGTAGTCTGATGTGATCTTGGTTGAAAAACAAACATATATTATCATCCTTAACATACTAACAGTTTTACGTCTCCAAAAGTTGATTCACACTCTTATTTGTTAATAAAATGAAATCAGATCTGATCACACTTGATAAAAACTGTCTGCAGAAACACTTTGATTGACATTCTCCCGTTTGTACGTGTCATCAGAGGGGGAAAGCCCCGCCCATTAGTGTGTTATTAATGTTAGTCTTGTTTTTGAATCTGCCACTGTTGACACGCATTCATTTGTAGCTCCGCCCTCTTTTGAAAAGAGCACCATCTCATTTGAATTTAAAGCGACAGTCATCAAAACGATACTATTAGAATCAAAGCCTAAAAGGGGCAGTTTCAAATGGTTATAAAAAATTATATGTGTGGTATTTTGAACTGAAACTTCACAAACACTCTAGGGACATCATGAACTTAATGTACGTCTTGTAAAAGGGGCATAATAGGTCTCCTTCAAAACAAATCTCTAATATTTCACCTTTCAAAATGCTGTTTGTTGCTATTCATACTTGCTGTTAATAGTAAAAGTCACTGTTCAGACTAAGTGTTAAATGGCTGGGCCAAATTTCAAAGATGTCGTTTAAATGTTATTTAGCTGGTACATTTGAAGAATGTTTTGCACATAGTATACTAAGCTGTGGTTTGCACATAGTATACAGAGTTGTGACGCTCATGAGAGTTCAAATCATATTCATACTACTATCAAATCCATTCTTCTATCCTACATGACATAAAAGCTCAAAAAAAGCAGGAATGCAGATAGGAAATACCTACATAGCTGTATCTTCAGGGCTTCACATTGACATGCCACTGTATTCGAATCAATGCTTCATTTAGCCGCATGAACCCTAAACATGCTTTTTTTTTTTTCTTGTGGGACATTTAGATTAAATGTGTTTGCACACAGAACCTCTGGTTTATTTTCAGTGTTAAGTCATGAGACGGCAAACTGCACAATCTAGACATAACTGCTGTCTGTCAGCCTTTAGAAGGCAGACATTAGTATTGCTCCAGCAGAGATTCTCCGGGGTCAAGAGTCCCTCGAGCGCTAAATTAACCATTTCTTTTATGATCCCTTAGAAGCATCTCTCTCCCATATTGGCTGTTTTATCGTGGACGCTAGAGCTTCAATCATCCACACAGAAAGATTAACCAGCTAACCACTGAGCCTCAAAATGTCCTTCACCGGGGCCAGGCAGGTGGCCACCCATACAAATACCATAAATTAACCAAGTGGCTTCACAAATAAGAAGACCAACTAATAGCATAGTGCCAGAGGCTTATGCCGCTGCTTTATAGGAACTTGTTTAATTTGTCTTTTTTTGCTCAGGAGCAGAAACAGAGGACAAAGCCAGAAAAAGTGCTCGGCTTGTCAACTTCCATCTCTGTTCTACCTTCCCAACCACAGCAAGATAAAAGTACGCAGTGTCAGCAATATCACATTGCTTGATTTCCTTTCTTGATAAATTAGCATGCGTAATGAAGTTTTTAGTCAAACTGACAGTGTCGGTTATGAGTGGATACATTTACAATGATTGCGTTGGATTGAAGTAATGTTCGTTATTTTATATTATTGGACGATTTTCATAGAAAACGAGTGCATTTGCTTCAACAAATTGTTTATGAAATTTATTTTATGGACATTTAGCTAAAATGTTACATCATGTCAGGGCCTAGAACTTAATATGAAATTACTCTTTCTGATTAGCCAATCATAACAAAGGTAATTTGCATGATTATGATAATTTGGATGATTATGATTTTATTCCTTTGTTATCATTAGTTTGTTGAAAAATTAAGGAATGACTTGGATGCAGTTTTCTGTAAAATGTTATCTGGGACCACAAAACCAGTCAGTGTTTTTAGATTTATAAATTTATATCAATTGAATAAATAGCTTTCAATTGTTGTATGGCTTGTTAGGATAAGACAATATTAGTCGAACTGTTGTATAAACGCAATATCACACTCGTAGCAGTGCGATATGACTGTATATTGGCACTGGTGAAAGGCGTGCTTTGGCTCAAGGCTGCAGGCCGAGTGCCTTAGTGTCCCACCAGTGACGATATACAGCCATATCGCACTGCTACGAGTGTGATATTGCGTTTATACAACAGTATGTACGGCATGAAATCCCATCCGTCTACAGAGTTTTCCAGTATTTCTCTGTTGCAATCGGGGGATCACAATAATTAACCCCAAAAAAGTCAAAGCAAAGCAAACACTAGCAGATTACTGTTGTGTAAATACAGCCGTACAAAATACAAACGATAGAGATCGACTTAGAATGTCACTTAACTGTTTTATAATGATTTGATCAGCTGTAGTTTGAAACGTACACTGAAAAAAATGCTGTTTTTCTCCCCTAAGGACTTATCACGCAGTCTCTGTCGCCATCTTGTGGCGGAATGTCAACCGTCTTTGCTCTGCTCAGTATGGCAGGCTGATGGCCACCAATGCGCTGAAGCTCAGAAATTATGAATATTTAAAATAGGCACTATCCTTATAAATAAACTGCATAGTTGCAATCTAAACATCTACATTATTGTCTAAAAAAAAGCCTCAGAAGTACATTGTTGTCCAACAGCTGCAATATTTGTCAAGCTGTAGTCCTCTGCTTGCCACTCGCGTGGGCAGAGTAATACACAAGGGTAAAGAGTCTGTACGAGTGCTCATATTACTTGAATATCTCATGGCTCTCAGCCAATCAGAATCAAGAACCAGACAGAACTGTTTTTTAATGATATTTATTTATATATATATATATATATATATATATATATATATATATATGAACTCTAATTATACTGTATTATACATTTTTAATGTCGATTTACTTTTTTCACCCACCCTGTAAATAACATATTTTATCAAATGTAATCGTCTTTATACACGCATGGAAGGCCCCAGGAGCACATTATTATTGCGTTCTTGTGGTATAAGTGGTTCTTGATTTGTTTTGTTTTTTTCAGGCCTTAAGTATAAAAGTTTTTGATTGATCACGATTTATTTGGGAAACATCCATCCAGACATTTCACACACACATTTGTGCGTACTAATGTTTATTGAATGAGGCCCATTGTGTCTGTTTACGTCTGTCCTGCCACTGTTATGTCTGCTACCTCTTGCAACACCATCAGATCTGAGTGTATAATTACCGCCGCAGATTCCCAACAAATGCGCATTCACTGAACAATTTCTCTCCTGCAAAAGCAATCTATTAGTACTTCAATCGTTTGACTATAGTCAGAACATCAATCGATTTGAATTATAGCTCCACAGGGAGCCCTTTGTACAACAGAGAGCTGATATTCAAGCCAGGCTTTCCCTTCAGCATCAGTGTAGAGACAATCTAATGTTTACTGACACCGGTGTTGGAGTGGTAATGATCGCCTTTGGTGCTTTCCAGCGTGTTAGTCTCAATGATGGCCGCCAGTGAACTGCAATCAATAACGCAGCCTGAGAAGCCCTTCATGGCGTGTTTCCTTGCTAGATTCGCCTGAGCGCTTCACTGGCACCTCAAGAGCTGTTTTCCTCTCTGCCGTCTCTGGTCAACCTCGCTGCATCGCTGAAAACACTGCTTAAATCATCATTTCCTATTCTAGTTACAATCTCCTGATGTTTTTAGATAGCTAAAACAGACAAAAATCACCTCGATCAATATGAACTTGGGCTGTGCAATGTGACAGAAGTTATATCTGAATATTTTCTGGGATTTTTTTTTTTTTTTGTTGTTTGTTTCTGGTCATTTTGATTTTACATTAGTCATTTAGCATCTAAAGCAATTTATTAATGCTTATAAACAGCTTCAAGCGATTTGCATTAAGTGCTCTACTAATCTGACGTTTCCGATTCTGTTAGACAAAAAAAGCTTGTTTTTTTTTTTTTATTATAATATTTTATCACCCATAAGGATGTCATTACCTTGACAAAATGATCTCAATATGCTATGACATGTTGGAATTGAATTGTTTTATTTAATTTAATTGTTTTTTATTTTATTGTTTTTTTTATTTTTTTTGACATGTTGAAATTTTATTTAATGACATGTTGATATTTATTCATTCATTTTCATTTCGGCTTAGTCCCTTTATTAATCAGGGATCGCCACAGCGGAATGAACCGCCAACTTATCCAGCATATGTTTTACGCAGCGGATGCCCTTCCAGCTGCAACCCATCACTGGGAAACAACCACACACACCCATTAACACACATACACTACGGACAATTTAGCTTACCCAATTCACCTATACCACATATCTTTAGACTTGTGGGGGAAACCGGAGCGCCCAGAGGAAACCCACGCCAACACAGGGAGAACATGCAAACTCCACACAGAAAATGCCAGCTGACCCAGCCGAGGCTCGAACCAGTGACCTTCCTGCTGTGAGGCGATTGTGCTATCCACTGCGCCACCGTGAGGCCATGTTGATATTTAGTTAATTTATTTTATACCACCCATAAGGATGTCATTACCTTGTCATAGCATGTTGAGATTATTATTTATTTTTTATTTTTCAAGAGTTTACACTTAGCTGATGATTGATAATAAAGCGTATTTGGCATGCTGTCCCGGGAGAGAGCCCTGAGCTCAGAATATACTCAAACCCAGGGCTCCCTCCCGTTTGAAGGGCGAGAGAGGAGTTTGAACTCAGGTAGGTCTGGAGAACTCCCCTGATGTGAACGTGCTGAGATATGCTGGCTAAGATTCTCTTAAGATGCTACTTTAAAGTAGTCAATTTACTTGGGGTGTTTGTTTTTGGACGGTGGGAGGAAACCGGGAAGCCTGGGGAAAACTCACGCGAGCACAGGGAGAACATGCGAACTCCGCACAAAAACGCTGACCGGCCTGGTAAAGGGCAAAATCATTGGCGTTCTTGCTGTGAGGCAACAGTGCTAACCGCTGGGCTGCCGTGCCGCCCGGTCAGGAGAAGGGAAGGAGTAGGGGAGGAAGGGGGGATTCTTCAAGACGAAGATGACTGGTGTGGAAAACTTAGTGGTTATTTATAGTGTCAGTATTCGTCTGATTGGTGCAATATATGTAGCTGATGCGGTACCATCCGTGTTCAATCCTAAGCAAGTGATCCTCTCGAAATTAGTTTATAAATAAACCACACTTACTTTATTTTATTTTAGAGTTCTAAATCAGCGTCCGTGTGCACACAGTTAATAATTTGCATAATACTCACCTGAAAGCACCTCTAGATAAGGGCTTTCCACAAGACCAATAAAACACAAGTGTTGCTCCGAGATGCACAAGATGTTCTGTTCACAAGATCCGAGATGTTCTGGCCCAACTTCGCTTGGAATACTTTTGTCGGTGAAGAAGAAAACACAACAGAGAAAATTGTATGTAAAATTTTACTCGCTGTTAACTTCCTGTTTGTTGATTTGTTGTTTAAAATCATTATCACATTTGAAATCATACCGTTTTTGCAGAGTGAGCTAATGTCACATCACACATTGTTAAAACAACAATTACAATATTATTGTACACTAGAAAGCACACACACACACACACACACACACACACACACACACACACACACACACACACACACACACACCCCTAGCTTACACAAGCTACGACTAGCACCTCAGGCAGATTTTAGTTTTCTTACAGCAGAATTTTTACCCATTTGTCATCCTGTATGACTGTCAAAAAACATACACATTTCAAAGCATTTCAGTGTAAAATGAAGAAAGCATGGTAAATGATTGAAGTCTTAAACACTTATCTATTATAACACACACACACACACACACACACACACACACACAATCCACAGCACAGTCCCCGAAGCCCACCCACACCACGCATCCTCAAGGGCTGTTTGTGCTGGCAGAAGAATATTATTCCACTATTTAATCATTTTAACTCAACAGTCATATTCTTTTCGTTTCTTGATTACTCAGAGCGCGAGGAAAGCCATTTGCATAAACTACTGCACCATTTTGTTACTGTCATTCTCATTAAACATAATTACATCTGAAGATGTGATGATCGTGTCAGAGATGATGATAATAAAAAAAAGGGAAAATATGCTCCGAAGGAATCATTTAAAGCACATTTTAATTTCATTTTCACAAGACGTGTTAGATCTGACCATTATAAGATCTTATCGCTGTGGAATGTATACTTAAGCGTAAACGCATTAAACATACACTCTCCGTTCAATTGAAATAATCGGATCAGATATATTATGCTTTGCATGGGGGAGAAAAAAAAATACGGAGCAGGCATAATTGGCAGACTGTATGAGTGATGTGTTCGCAGTATGGCATTCAGTGATTAGCGGAGGGTGAGACATTCATTATGAATTCCTTTCAGGGGTAAAACAGGGCATTTCTAGGACATTCGGGAGGCTGTCTGAAACCCCCCCCCCCCTTCTCATCAAGCCCTCCCTCTTCCATTCCCTGTTAATGAGGTTTATTAAATTACAAATGTTCTTCACACGTTTTAACAAAAGATTAAATTGGCAGAGCTCTATGGGGAATATGTTTTTATAATGCAAGTGCAATTAGCAAAAGTAAGGCAGCAGTCTGAAGAAGTCATGTGGTGTAGCACAGAGTAATTCAACACGACGAGTTAGCTTGACGGGAGATACGGCTAATGTTGAGAGACAGCCTGCAAAAGAAGGAAAAAAATGCATTATGTATTGGCTGACACCTGAATTCAGCTCACAAACAAGACTTTGTGGCCTGACTTGACCCTGTCGAATTTGGAATCCCAACCAGACCTGAAGGCGAAATCAGTTGGAAACTGTTCCAACTGAAGGAAGCAACAAAACTCGATTTGTTGTGTTCTGTTGGGCTTGGATGGAATAATAGACCTGAAAAATTCAACCGTTTTATGAGTCATATTGGCTGAGGCACATATTAGTTTCATCGAAGAATCAATGTTATGGAGAATTGGAGCGTGAATTTTGTTAGAAATCCAAGCATTGCTTATTAATACCAACTAATCAGTGCTCTAGTATGAGACAGGACTAATTGCAAACTGTTATTGTATATAATGCAGTTTAAATTTAAGAAGGGTATTGTATATAAGACTGAGTCAGGTTAGGACCTAATGGCTCGTTTCCACTGAGTGGTATGGCTCAGTACAATACGGTTCAGTATCACCGTTATCAGGCTCCACTGCCAAATGGTACTTTTTTGGTAGGGGTGGTGTACGACAGAAAGCTGCAGTCGACGGCATTCATTCACATGTCGCATGAGAAGCACTTCTCACAAATTTTTTTTTATATGAACAGGGTTTTATAACCTGGGGTATAAACAGAGCTCCACCCTTTTGGTATCGTTCTGTCATAAAAAGTGATACGGTTTGGTTTTTTGGTACCTTTGACAGTGGAAACGGGCAAAAAAGCATACCATACTGTCCGTAACGGGCCATAAATGGGAGACACATGGGGAAAACTAGGTTGCTGTTAGAGGTGGTGTTAGTGAGGCCAGCAGGTGGCGCTCAACCTGCGATCTGTGTAAGTCCTATTGCACCAGAATAGTGATAGGACACTATACTGTCAGTGAGTACTGTCTTTCAGATGAGACGTCAAACCGAGATCCTGACTCTCTGTGATCAAAATCCCATGGGATTTATTGTAAAAGGGTTGGGGGTGTTTTTCCAAATCTGAATTGTCGTAGGTCCAGAAAAACTGGTTATGATAAATCCTTGTGATTTTTATTTATGTGCATGTTTATTAAAAACAATAAACACATTTAATAAGTGTTAAAATGACAAGTGACAGCATTGTTCTTTTATGAATAAAACACAACCAGAATTAGGCCAAAAGTCACATATGGTGGAAAATACAGATCAGTCTCATGTGAGATGGCCGTTTTATAGTGGTGTTTGACATCTCCAGTCACCACAACTAGCTCATTACTTATCAAATAGGGCAATTTGGTGCAATTCCACATGCATTTCTTAAAAAAATGCACATAACCTGAACTCGTTCTACGTGCTACTTTATGTGCTGTTTATTTCTAAAGTGCTGAAATATAAGCTTAAATGTAGTCGTATCCTGAACGTTTAACACCTTAATCGTCATGTCATGTAACCAAGACAAGTACAAATCACCTACCTACAGACTGAAGCACAAAACGGTTGGGGAAAAAAAGGTTATGCAGAAATGGCCAATAAATGGATGGTTTTCATGCACGTCTGACTATTTGACAGATATTTTATTATTATTATTATTATTATTATTATTATTATTATTATTATTATTATTATTATTATTATTATTGTTTTTTTTGTTTTTTTTAAGAGTTTATCCTTTAAGAATATTTATTTTTAGTAAAATATTTAATTTATTTTTTGTTCAGTCATTTAATGTATATGTGCATTTCTATTTTTTGTTATTTGGTTTTCTGTTCTTTTTCAATATTTCATTGATAAATTCATTTAGAAAACGAGTAATTTGGTGTACAGTAAAGTACAAAACCTTAAATTATAATCACACCTGAGTAAAGCTACATGTGTAATCTGCCAGTTGTCCTCATAGCTTTGCTGTCTTACGATGCACATAGGGTTTTAATGATTATTCCAGAGTGCTCATAGATCTACGATGATTTTTAAGTGCTGCTTAAGTTACAATGCTTTTGGGAAACAGGCCGAAACATAAAGATCAGTCGCACATTCATTTTTATGATCAACTTTGGATTACAGTGCTTTTGGAAAACACAACCCAGAACAGTTTTGAACTGGATTGGAGCAAAAATGAACGCATACCTATCCATTATCTTTGAAAACTTTATAGGTGATCAACCTACGTTAAAAAGATCAGGGATTTATTAGCTCATTTCAAGGAATCGGATCTTGAAGGTTTGAATCACTTGATTCGACTCAATTGAGTCAGACTGAATCAGATTAAAAGGTTCAAACTTTATCTACCATTTGTTCAGCAAATAGAAGACATAGAGAAGATGTATGTTACCAATCTTGTTTACGTTATTTCCGTGGCCAACGATAACAACATTACACAGTATTGGGTTAACTTTAGCAAGGTAACAAAATCTACAGCTTGAGGTAATGACTTGGCACATAAACACGAACACAGTTCTTACAAAATGAAAACAAAGATTTGAGCTACACTACGATACGTGAAACTAACTACGTAATAGGCAAACAACAAACAAACGCGCACACACATACACACAGACGCAGTTCAGAGGATGCAAAATGAGTTGGCAACAGTCCCAAAGTAATTCTAGTACTTCTTACTAGATCTTAGAATCACACCTGAGAAACCATGAAAGCAGAGATTTGGCTCATCTTTAACTGTTTAAGATTAGTCTGCACCAGATTAGCAAGAGACAACATTTGTTTGTGTTACTTGTGCTTTTGCTGAAGTCTTGAGTTTCGCTCCTGATTGGTTGGTGACTCGCTTCAGTGACGTCTTTGGGATTCACTCGCTCGTGAGTGGCGGTTGTCCTGGGTTACAGACTCTGCTGAGAGTCGGTTTTCGGAAGTTCTTCTTGCTGTTTCGGCTGTCTCGAAACTTTACATAGAAAGTTCGTGGTGACCCAATCGCGTGGCAGCGTGGTGTCCGAGCAAGCCGAAAGGGGGCAGAGAGCAACAGCTAGCGCAAGCAAGCTAATGCAAAAAGCAAAGTTTTACTGTTGCAGTAAGTTTTTAAGTGATCTGGTTTGATCCATCCCCATAGCACTGTCTTCCAATGAGCGGTTGCCATGGAGGGCAAGTCCCCGCCTCATACCAACGTATTCAGGATCAATCATTAACAGACTGCTTGTTAATTTTAGTGATAATCTGTTGTAAGTTCGTAACTATCTTGCGTAAAATGTTACAAGACGAATACTGTTTGTACTACTAGTTTTTCATTTACACCAATGTATTGCAAATGTCACTAGCTTTCGTTTAGTACCAGACATCATACATTTCAGACACATACAGAAGGTTTCATCTACTATGAGTGTTAGAAACACATTGATTTCTTGGTTGGTTACTATGGTTGCAAGAGTATATGAGGAAAACTATGGCATATTATTCAAAGATACATCTCCCTTAGTTGTAACACTTTAAGTAATTGTCTTTAATTCATATGCATTAATTCCAGAGATCCTTTATACTACAAAAGTGTGTGTCCAACAGGATGTCCACATGAGCACATGACCTGGGAGTCATGGAAAAAAGTCTCGTGAGGCAGTTAGTTAGGTTTCCTGTTGAAACTCTTGTAAAACCTCGTTGTTGGGTGATTAAATCATTTACCAAATTTGGTACAGGGTCCCCAGAACATCTGCGGCCAAAGTATTGGTCAAAATAGTCAATTAATTGGCTCTCTGTTATTGTGATGGTATAAGCTCTCGAGCCAGTTCTAAATGATTGAGACAATGTGGCACCTGACCACAGTTTCAGGTTCAGACTGAAATATGGCTGAGAGTTCCAACAACTTCATTTTCTTAGTCAACTGTTTGACAAAAACACCCACTGTGTTGTAGAGCAGGGGTGTCCTAACTCGGTCCTAGAGGGCCGGTGTCCTGGAGAGTTTAGCTCCAACCCTAATCAAACACACCTGAACCAGCTAATCAAGCTCTTACTAGATATACTACAAACTTCCTGGCAGGTGTGTTGAAGCAAGTTGGAGCTAAACTCAGCAGGACACTGGCCCTCCAGGACCGAGTTTGGACACCCCTGTTGTAGAGTCACCCGATAATGGCAAAACACATACACCGAGCGGATACAATGACAACATAACACAGGATAACTTTTAATATTGCTTAATGTATACGACAACACTTGATTGAGTTTAGGTCACAATTCATGCTATTAACTACTAGCATATTACCTGTCTATTATTAAGTTATCAACTGTTCATTAATAGTTATAATGCATGATCTTATTCTGCATAACTAGTCTTTCCCTAAACATAAACACAACTTCTACCTTACTAGCTATTAATAAACAGCTAATTAATAATTTATTAATCTATTAGTGTTGGTTAACGGTTTGTTAATACCCTGAATTGTGACCTAACCTAAAGTGTTACCACAAGTTTAACATGCATTTATCAAAGTAGAAATCCCACACTTTTAATTCCTTACACACAATTATTCCACACCGGAGTCTGGACTTTGAGAAGCTCTGGTATTTGGAAATGATTTTGAAAAACATATGCCTCATATACAGCTTTTAAAGTTGTCACATTGCTGTTCTTTTGATACCACAACAACTGTCTGTCATTGCAGTGGCTGTCAGTTCCAGTCTAATGTTTATCTTGGCTAAACATCTGAAACACATCTGCACTTATCATAGAATGCGCATTGGAAAAAACTTTGGAAAACATTCACTTTCCTGGCATTTTGTCAATCATAGCTGTCAGCGACTGGAAAATGAAGATCTTCTATCACTGGATGGCGTTATATGATGTTTGCATCAGGAATATATGGCATGTTCTGTCAGGAGCTTAAACATGCAACATGATGTCACTTTATTCCATTTTGCAACCGCAAACATGCATCATTTCCCAGATTTTGGACATGCAGTAGGGATTGATTGATGACTAGATGATGAAATAATGGACAGTGGATGAATGGGAATGATGGCAACTGCGTAGGCACATTCAGAACACACCGGCGCTCGCGATATCATGAATGATATTGTGAATTAATTATCCTATTAAGACCGTTTCACATGATTTGCATCCGTGCTTCAGTGCACCTCTAATGCGAGAAACCCACATTGCAAGGTTAGCAAGATAAAAAGAAGTGTACACGGTAAACAGTTTAGTAAAAGCAGATATTAAAGGGCACCTATCATGCAAAAGGAAGCTGTTTGGACAGAAATGTGTGTAGGTATAGTGTGTTCGCGGTCATATTGGAGTGATATAAACACAGCAAGTCCCTTTTTTTTTATTTGCTGACTTTTTTTTTTTGAGGCCAACCACACTGTGATGTAGCAATGCGGTTTTACCCACCCATTGATATTGATAAAAATGCTCATGTTACCAGGGTTTCATTCCAGTCCAATTTTTTATGCCCTTCACTTGCTACGTTCCCTCCATCTCGTTGACTCTGATGTACATCGATTACATCACACAATTGTCTACTACTGGCGAAGCATCTGAATGGCTCTTGCCCTAAACCCTTGAGCACTTGGGAACTACACTGTTGTAACGTCACAGTCGCATTGCATTCTGGGACATATAGTTGCTGGAGTGGACATATGAAGCCGACTTGCTTCTTCTGACAAAATGTGGGTATGTCCATGTAAACT
Source organism: Danio choprae (assembly GCA_903798125.1). Lineage (NCBI taxonomy): Eukaryota > Metazoa > Chordata > Actinopteri > Cypriniformes > Danionidae > Danio > Danio choprae. The sequence goes on along the minus strand of CAIGQW010055747.1, from coordinate 339,585 downwards.
TTCCTCGTTTGCTTGATGAAGTGGAACGCATCATTCTGGAGGACCATGTGCACTCAATGGTTCAAACATTGTATCCTGAAGGCGGTGCCGTGTATCAGGATGATAATGCACCAATATACACAGCAAGACTGATGAAAGAGTGGTTTGATGAACATAAAAGTGAAATTGAACATCTTCCATGGCCTGCACAGTCATCAGATTTAATATTATTGAGCCAATTTGGGGTGTTTGGAGGAGCAAGTCAGGAAACGTTTTCCATCATTTAGTGACCTGGCCACTATTCTGCAAGAACGGCTCAAAATCCCTCTGGTCCTTGTGCAGGACTTGTATCTGTCATTCCCAAGACCAACTGATACTGTATTGGCCACAAAAGGGGGCCCTACACCATACTAATTAATTATTATGGCCTGAAACCACTATATAGACTATATGACTACTCAGTAGTACAAAAATTGCATTTTTAATAGTAAGTAAGGTACTCACTATCCTTTTGGCTTAGTCCCTTATTTATCTGGGGTCACCACGGGGGAATGAACCACCAATTACTTTGACACGTTTTATGCAACGAATGTCCTTCCAGACCCAACCCAGCTCTGGGAAACACCCATACACTCTTTCACACACACTCATACACTACGCCGATTTTGTTTTACTTAATTCACCTTTAGCGCATGTGATTGGACAGTGAGGGAAACCGGAGTACCCGGAGGAAACCCACACGAAAACAGGGAGAACATGCAAACTCCACACAGAAATGTCAACTGGCCCAGCCGAGACTCCAATCAGTGACCTTCTTGCTGTGAGGCAACAGTGCTAACCACTGAGCCACCATGCCGCCCAGAAAGTAAGGTATGAAATTGCCTAAATTGTAAGGGTCTGTCTTCTGATCAAACTTTCAATGTAAGGTTAATCGGTTGCATAATTCATCATGCAGTAGTAGCTTTGCAGAGAATTGCTTCGAGTCATGCAAGGAGATCTCTGATGCTGTTTTTGTTTTGTTATCAGTGTGATTTTCTTGATCTGACCTACTCTAGTGACCTTATTCTGCAATGCGGAAATCCTCATTTCTTTAATGGATTTAGATCTTCAGATTCAGTTGCCTATGGAAGAAATGATCAGGAATAATAAACGGCAGAAAAACGTCAAACTACTTGCTCTACAAACAAGTGTGTTCATGACTATACCTTACAAGTAGAATAATCAATGGAAGTGAATAAGAACAGAAGTCTCGAACCAAAAAGATTCCAATGGCTGTGCCTGCTCGAACGTGAAGAATAAGGTCAATAGCAGCAATGCAATAACCTTTCAATTTCTTAATAAACGCACTCCTGCTATAACAACTCCACCGTAATACGTTTGAGGAGAAGACATAATCTCTGAGATGGGAAATGGGGAATTCTGTACAGTCAAAATACCCTTGTTGCCAACTTGCCCTACTTTATTCATTTTATGTGCCCCCCCCCTCCTTTATTCTTCCAAAAAAAGGGGATGCAGAGTTCCAGGATTACACATGCTCTCTCACACTCTCTAAAACACACATCGCTCAGTCATCGCTCCCAGGGTTTTCTCTAACCATGACAGATAGAGCTCTAAGTCCTATTGACTGGAGGAGGCCAGGAAAGGTATGAGTGTTAGAAAGGGACTGAAGGAAGGAGCGAAGGATGACAGGCAGTCCGGTTCTCCAACTGACAAGTCACACCTCATTAGCGGGTCTGGAGGTAGAAACGGTGTTCATGTGTATGGGGGCCAATGGGAATAGAAGGTTCCGGTTTCAATGCTCGCATACTCACACAGAAATAGACTTGTTTCTATATCCCTTTGGGGACTCTCATAGGTGTAATGATGGTTCTATTATGCAAACCGTATACTCTATTGACCTCAACCCTCAAAGGAAATACAGGAAGCATTTTTACATCTTCAAAATACATCGGGATATAAAAACAAGTGTACACACACACACCCTCAGTCACTCACTCATGCACACATACACATACACACACACACAACACACCCTTACTTAATTACACAATCTCTCACACACACACACCTTCAATCACTCACGCACACACACACACACACACACACACACACTCACTCAATTACACAATCTCTCTCTCTCTCTCTCACGCACGCACGCACGCACGCACACTCACACACTCACTCAATTACACAATCTCTCTCTCTCTC